>JANHFT010003069.1:49163-67364 GCA_032467955.1 Pseudoxenodon macrops | reverse complement strand
TATTTTTGAGAGCTGAGAAAGAGTGATTTGACCAAGGTCAACCAACTACCTTTCTACCTAAAACCACTACAGCTCTCAAAAATAAACAGTGGCAAACCATTTGTGAGATCTTACCAATAATATTTGCAGGGAGTAGCCAAGGCAGTCAATAGGAATCAACACTGACTTGAAGATACGGACATATATCAGCTGATAGACAACTTCAGATTGATAGTAAAGATTAGCTTCAACCACTACAGCAAATGGGCTCCCCTATCAGCTGATATGAAGGTGACTTTATAACTGAAGCAGTTATACTTTATGGACTGATTCAGAGTTACACGGGTAGAAGCTCTTTGAGATCTTTTTGATCAATCATCTGGTCCAGAATTCCAGGGAAGGAATCCTCATATCATCCCAGACAAATGGCTGTCTAACCTTTGCTGGTAAACCTTCAGTGAGGGAACATCTACAGGGTAACTGTAGAAGGCTGTTTTATTGTTTCATAGGTCTCATGGACTGAGAATTTCTTCTCTTCCTTTCTCTCTCCACTGCCTGTGATATTTACCTCTAGTTACAGTTTCGAATACTCCATTTTTAATGCTTTGTATTAGATTCTAAATTCTAGTCCAAGACTATAGGACTTTGTGGATTAAATTTTGATAGTTGAGAATCAAAGAAAAGCAATGAACACAAAATAGGAAACAAAGCCTCAAAACAGTTAAGATAACAACAGTTAATCCTATAATCGGAGGCAGCTGCCTCAAGTGGAAATGCTAAGAGCTGTTGATCAGCTTCATGTTGTAGGACAGAGTTGTTTTTGTCAGCCTGCTCTGTCCCCTAACTAGATTGATGCCATTAAGTAAAGTGCAGGATGCTGCCCTATAGCCAGTGTGAAAATAACAGTTATCTGACAGTAGAGTAGCTTCTCTTGTTTTAAAGTCGGCATCATGTTTTCAGGCAGCCCTGGTTATTTTATTTATTGTCTCAGCTAAGAAGTCAAGATTACAAGCTCCATCAACCAGTCCTGCTTTGATAAATATTGAGCAATTCCCCTGTGTCACATTAATTATAATTCTATGGATTTCAGAAGAATAAGGATTAGCATGGGAAAGTTTCAGCTATTGCTTCATTTGGGCTTAAGGCACAATATGGAAAATCACCATAGGAACCTGCACATCAAAGCTTGATTTGGAATATTTTCATTGGGTTTCCTTGATGAGCCCAGTAATCAGTGTCTGATCTTTGACATACATTGTATCAAAAAATTATGTGCTTTTTAATTGATGTTAGTACCATGTATATTTGAAAAACCTTCTCAAAATACAACTTCTTAATTGAAATATTCCAAATACAGAATATTGAGTATATAGTCATACTCACAGTCGTACTGCACATTATCACAGCACATGTATGGTAATAGAATATGAATGAAAAATATAGAGATAAATTAAAGTGGGGGAAATGCCAAAATGCTCCTAAAATGTTGGAGAAAATGATAGGCTACAGATACTGATTCAGGACACCTTCACTGAATTTCAAGTCAACACATGAATCAAAACTGCTATGCTTCAAAAATTGTATACCACTCCGTATTTTGTGTTGCAGCTCTTCGATTAAAAATCAGGGACCAAATATATATAGTGGAGAAAAGATGTGCAAAAAGCTTCAGATATTTTAAATGAAACACAAAAATGCCTTATGTTGCAAAGAATTTACCATGAACATAGAATGGCTAATCTCACATTCAAAGAAGATATTTTGTGCATTTTTAACTACACAACTGATCCAGGAATAGAACATTCTGGACTATGTTTTATTATATCTCTTTTGATACAAACATGGGGCATAAATTCTGTAAATGACAGTTTTAAACCAACATACAGTAATCCTCACCTACAGACCATTCATTCAAAGTTATGACAGCAGTGAACAAGGAGACTTACAAGCAGTCCTTGAAGTTGCAACCATCAAAGCATCCTCAAAGTCATGTGATCACAATTTGGCCACTTGGCAACTGCATTTATGACAGTCACAGCATCCCAGTCAAGTGATTAAGGCCTTCCCTGCTGGTTTTTAACAATGCAAAGTCAATGAGGAAGCCAGCAGGAAGTTGCAAGTCATATGATACCATGCTTAAGAACTTGTGGTATTTACTTAATGATTGCAGCCAGAATACATGTCAGTCTTTCTCAGTCCAAACTACAGGATTGTTGCTGTGGGGAAAATAGGAAGAGAAGGAAGATGATGCCCCAAAAGTGCTTTTTCAAGAGGCAAGTGGACTTTCTGGTTTTTCTTTGAACATGTTTTGCTTGACCTTGGCATGAAAGAATTGGTCATTAAAGTAATAGTTAAAGTGGAGCATGGACTGAGATTCCGCCCATCCCCTTGTAAATTTCCAACGCGCTTAAGAGCACACTGCCTTTTCTTTTCTCCACCATTACTGTTTGCAAAACACAAGCAATTTGACTTGATTTGGGTGATAAACACCCATTGCTTCACTTTGTTTGTCTAGTCTCACTTCTTTTTTATAAGTAGGTGACAGTTCCCCTTTTTCAGAAACTATTCTTTTCATACTATGTTTGAACTAGGAAGTTGAAAATGCTTTGTTTAGATAAAATATAGTTAAAAATAATCACAATACACCCAGATTCAGACATAGGAATGAATAGTGATGAATAGAAAATGAAAAGAAATACATAATTTCCTCCATTTATCTGCACCAAAGGAGAAAATAACAGGGGTGATGGATGCACAAACTCTTCCCATACAAGCAGTCCTTGACTTACAATCATTAGATTAATTACTTTTTTTTTTACAAAGTTCCTTCAGAAACTCCATACATAATAGTATTGTTCTTCAATGATTTTTCAGGCTTATATGATTATTTCTACAGTTTAACAATGCACGATTCTGCTATTATTCCTATCGTTTATTTTTATCCCTTCTGGTTCTTTGATAATTTAGATGTTCTCATAATAATTGATTTAAATTTGATTTTTCAACCCATCCTCAGCTTTTCTCCTGTTTCCCCCCCCCCTTGAAACAGTGATTATCAATTTGGTATCAATATGTTCTTTGGGTTACAAATTATCCTTTACTATTTTCAAAATTCCTCTTGTTTGGTCAATGAAATTAAAAAGGCACGCAGTGATAAGGAATTCTTGCAAGGGTTAAATGTGTAATGTAGATTGAAAAAGTGACCATAATAGAATTATAGCTAGAAAGCAAAACTGTCTTTCTCCAAAATTGCTGCATTTTTAATCAATGTTCATTCTTTCAAAAAAAAAAACTTTTTCCCTGCCTATTGTGTGTGCTGAAGACCATTGTTCTGCAGAACTCGGTACACAACAGAGTCAAAATACATCCAGGCAAACAAATTCTCTCCTGGCTATCCGAAATAAAAACGGCATTGGCAGCTATGACAAGCTACACAACCAAAGTCCAAATCAAAGGGGAGGCTGACAAAATGATCACCTTGTTTTATAATTCTGAGATACAACAATAATGCTGTGGCTCTGATGCCGGCAGATTTTCAGAGTATGCCTCTAAAATATCTTGTGCTTCTTTCAGATCACTGATTACTTCAGGGGACTGATCTCCTTTGCTATAATACAGGAGTGTCAAACTCAAGGCCCCTGGTTTGGATCCGGCCCATGATGTGGTTGGATCTGGCCTTGTAAAATGTAAGAGGCCGGCCCACATTGCTTCGGCCTGGTCTACCCACATTGCTTTGACCCAGTCTACCCACGTCCCTTTGGCCCAGTCTACCCAATGCAAAGAGGAAACATAGCAGTAGTTTGGGGAGTGATGTCAAGCTGGCCACAGCCACCCAGTCGACCACAGCCAGCTGCCCCCCCCCAATATCAACCACAGCCCTGATGCGGCCCTCAATGAAATTGAGTTTGACACCCCTGCTATAGTACAAAGTGATGCCATTTAACACCTCTCCCCCCCTCCCATTTAGCACAAGATGATATATCTTGTGGATCAGGATTCCCCATTTGATGTCCTTCAGAAGAACTCAACTTCAATTTCCATCATCTCCAGATGTTAAATCCAACCCACCTGGAAGGCAGTAAGTAAAGGAAAGCTGCTGTTGCCCCAGGATACATTTTTGATATTAAATCTGGGAATACAATTAGAAGCCAAGAGAGTTTGTTAACTTGGCCTCAGTCCTGTGGAATAAATATGGATATAAAATGTCTATCCACAGATTTTGCACATTTTGTTCTTAGCAAATTTTGCAACAGAACTGGCTCATGTCATAAACTGTTAACTAAGGCCCCCACCAAAAATACCTCCTTTGATAGAGTCTACGTATCCTTTCTTTAGTTAATGCACTTTGTCAGCAAGCTTGAAATATGGATTCTGATTCACTTCTATTTATTTTATACAGCGTTCTTTGGCACCCTGCAAATTCAGCCTATTCATTTCATTTCAGGCAATGCAATCCGGCATAGTCTTAATGTTGCCACTCTGTCTTTGTATGCTTGCAAATCTGACAGCCTTGTGCCCACTGACCCTCCTTTACCCCACCTCTCCAAAATCCCTTCTTTGTCATTTCAAGGGGGGAAAAAATTCTCTGAAATATAATAAAAAGCCCTTAGTGGAGACGCTAGAGAATAAAGCCAAGCGACTTTCTCTTTTGCATGAGTTCACTAATATAATCAATGAAGAAGCACATACGAGGGGGGGGGGGAAGGTGTTTTAGTAGAAACAAAGGCAAAGGAGGAGGAGGAGAAGAGAGGAGAAGTGGGGGAAAGGAAAGAAGAAATTATTCTTTTGGCAAAATAGAAATGGGATTCTATCCAGGTATCATTTGCAAAACATTGGAGGAAATTACATTTCTATTTGGGGGGAAATGAACACCCAGGTGATAATGGAAGGGAGCCCAATGAAATTGAAATTTATGACTTTGCAAATGACTAACAGATACACAGATACCCCCATCAGAGTCTCCTCCTCTTTTCCATCTCTTTGCTCTGAACCGATGAGAAGAGGAAAAGGAAAATAGCATCAAGCTTTTTCTAGATTCAAGCCATGGGGTGGAGGGGGGAATGGAGAGAGAGAGAGAGAGAGAGAGATGCGAAGGAGGCAGTAAGAATGGAAAGCAAGAGATGACATTAACGCCTATGATAACATTGTCACCGCCAATGTAAATTGACGTGCTACATAGTCAACAGGACACACTTGGCTGCCCGCAAGTGGGAAGTACTTAAATCTTGGCACTGATAAATGAAATATTTTTAAGGGAGCTAATCAGTGAAAATGGGGTTTCATCAGGCACTGACATGTCTTGCTTGCTTCAGTGAACCCAAGAGAGAAAAATGATTGCATCGTGCAGACCGGAGAGACGCACGCAAAGTATTGCGTATGCACAGAGCGAGGAAGCCAGCGGTGGTAGGATAGGCTGTGCTAAGGATCCTAAATTCAGCGCTGATCTGGGTCCCAGCTACTCCTGAGCTTGTACATGTTTCAGACCCCGCACATACCGGGGGCTTCCCTCTCTCCTTCCTATGTCCCAGGCGTGCTCTCTCTTTCTCTGTGTGTGTCTGATACATTTGATAAATGTGTTTGTGTGGAACGGAGTTGGTGCAAATCCCCAATCTGCAGCCTGCTGGGCTCTGTTGCCTCAACAGCAGGCTAGCCAGTATTTCTGGATAAACACTAATAAATCTTTCTTTTCTTAGTGGCAATCAATCATTTCTCGTGTCTTTACTTCTCCTTACTAGTCTTCAAAATAGTAAAAAAAAAATAGGACTCAAATTAAAAGTACTGGGACCTTTTGGGTTAAAGGAGGAACAGGAGACAAGAGGAATGAGGAGAAAAGAAGAAAGGAGAAAAGACAGAGAGGACAAGGTCTTGTGATGTGCCCTGAGATTGCTGTGATCAGAGGGGAAGGTGTTTAAAGACCTCTCAAATATAAAGAGGCACGTATGTGCATTTTGAGAAACATTACCTTGCTTTGTGGGAGCAAATACGTAATTTGGTATACCAGGGTTCAGGCTGCATCTCAACTCTTTCATGGCAGCCATTTTGTGAGCGTTCCCGTTGAAATATTATCAAAATTGCAAACCCGCCCACTGAGCTTCTATAGTTTATTTCATGGGGAAGGAGAAGTTAAAGCCAAATAGGAAGCATAACAAAGAATAACACAGAAAAAGAATCAACTTATTTCTGATGTTTCAGTTTTGAAGCTGGCTGCTTTGCTCAAGCATTAGGTTAAAGCACCTGGTGGTAGGTGATAAGGATCTGTTCTATGTTGTCTCATGGCTTGCTATATTAAAATAATACATTAAAATATTATATTAAACAATTGATTATATGCATACATGCTTCATAAATTTCCTTCCTTCCTTCCTTCCTTCCTTCCTTACTTACTTACTTACTTACTTCCCCCCTCTTTCTTTCTTTCTTTCTTTCTTTCTTTCTTTCTTTCTTTCTTTCTTTCTTTCTTGATCAAAACACCTCAATGTATTTCTTTTTTTAATCGGTCACTCTCTCTTTTTTTTACTGACTTCATTTTACTATAGAACCTCCTGTTCTTGATCCAGATCTTGCTTTCCAAACACAATTCATAATTCCATTCCCAATGTACTTCTATCTTTTTCTTTGCAAGACACAGTTCTTACTTTCACACCACAACTGTATATAAACAGCCATTTTGGGTTCTTTTGAGAATTGTTCATTCCTCATAACAATTCACATATTATTCTACCAACATCCGCATGTCTCAGGATTTCTCCATCCATTTCTCCATCTTTAGTAAACATTCACGTAAAGCATACAAATCCCTGTACTTACTGTAGGTTTGTTTCTTTGTTTTGCTATTTGTGAATAACTTGGAAAAAAATCATTCCATTTTCACTGTCAGGCAGAATCATTTTAGTGTGATACATTAATTTTCATATCCATACTTCTGGCTGCATCACATAATCTATCTAACATTTGCTGCAAAGGATTAAGTTTTTCAGCCAACAGCAGGGTTTCATTTGCATACAGAAGTAAAATGCATTCACTTCCCAAACCAAGATGCATTTATTGCCACCACAAGCATTCCTTATACATTTATTTATACAGCAATCAAAGGTAAAAATCACATTTCTCTTACTTTCTGCTCAATTTGCTACGTATTCCACTTATTTTCATGGATGCTTTATTTGTTTGTTTGTTTAATCAATATATACTCATCTCAACCTGTGGGTGATGGTGAACAATATTAAAACAATATTAAAAGTAAAAAATAAAATAAAAGCAGTGACAACAACTACAAAAATTAAAATGCCTAGCAGCTGAGAGAAATACAAACAAAACATTCATCATTAACATCGTTAGAAATGGGTCCCTTCACACAATCAGAGTCTCGGGCCTTGAGGGTCTTGAGGAAGGCCAGCAGAGTGGGGGACAACCTGATTTCTGGAGGATTAATATTTCAAAGAGTGGCACTGTGGTCAAATAGGCTCACCTTCTGGGTCTTGCCAGCCAGCACTCTTTAGCTGACAGGAATCATCACATGCCCATCACATCCAGCTAACGATCTTCACCTCCACATTCCTGTGAATCATTCTATGATTCAAAGCAATTCACTTTTTCATGTTCTTTTTGTAACTCCATAAGCACGCAATTTATATAATATGACATGTCAAAGGATAAAAATCTGTTCTGCACATCCTTTGCTTGCAGAAAGCTGACTAACTTTGCCAAATGTGCCCATCATCACCTCTTGTAGCCTTTCCATTAGGAGTCTGCCAAATAACACCCCAGGTACACCTATCAAATTAATCCCTTACTTCCAGCCCGCCAGATTTTCCATTCACTCATGATAACCTGGTCTTCTAGAGTGAACAACAAAGGAATTATCCCAACTGTTAACCCCCGGTGCAGTTTTCATTCAATGTTATGCATGTCATATAAACTACGGTATTCCTTAAGCAAACTACTACTATTATTGTTGTTATTATTATTATTTATCCTGCCTTTTTTATATATAACTCAGGATGGTGAATATAGCTAATATTTCTGCCCATCTCTATTTTATTATTCATCTACATCTGCAGCCTTATTGTTTTTCAACATTCTTGTAGCATTTATAACTTCCTTGTCATCAAACGTTTTGGATGTTAACATTTATAACATTCAGTTCCACTGGTCAAAATTTCACTAATATTCTCATATAAATCTCAAACTTATTCCATCCAGAATTTGCTCAGTTTGGTTTTATCCCAAATCATTTCATCATTTTATTTTTAATTTAATTCCTTTTGCTGGAAGCTCCTTGTTTAGCCATTTTCACTCACTTCCAAAACATATTTTTCTTTCTGTCAAAGTCACTCTTTGTTTTCTCAGCCTCTTTTAATCTTAACCATTCCTTATTCTTTCTGACTATATTTTTTACTATTCTTTTTTCTGCTTACCCATTGAAGTATCTTTTCTCATCTTCATGTTTTACAGTGTTAATTCTCTTACGTGTGTTTTTTCTCATCCCCAGTCCCTTTCACGTCATCAATGCACCAAGTGTTATTTTTCATACTCCTTGTTAATATAGTTCCATATATCACAGAATCTCCTCTTATTAAAGAAGAAAAGCACATAGCGGTATCATTTAACTACTTAATTCATATTATTGAAAGAAGTCAGCGAAGCTAAGTGAAAATTGAAACTTTTGTCCATGCAGTAAATCCAACCTACACACACAAAGCAACATGCTCATGAACACAATCCAAACAGGAATCATTTTGTTGAGATATCACTACTTAATTGTTGTTGAATTCCTCAATAATCAGTCATACATTCACATTGCTGTGCCTAATATTAGAGTGTTAGAACTTTCAATGCAGACCTTAGACCACAACTGGGAATAAATGTGTATTTTTGATTCTGAAGAAATATTCTGAATGGCTATGCAATTAGTAAAAATAACTACCTGAAATCAGATGCCTTCCTAACTACTAGCCAGCGGATTCTCAGTCAGGTAGTTGGGCTGCCTTCAAAATGAGAAGTCGAGCTGTTAAAGAAAGACAATAGAGATGGATTGGGAAGTTACAAAGGACGGAAATGTGAGATTTAGGCCATTGCAATTAAAAGCATTCCCATGTCAAGAATTCTCTAAAAGAAATGGAAGGACACTGTGATTCCCACAATGGACGAATGGCTGCAAAAATTGATGGAGTTAGCAGAGATGGCTAAATTGACTGCTTTGACTGAAAAACACAATTTTGTTTCTACTTGGAAACCATTTTTGGACTTTGTGCTTGAGGTGAAAAAAATAAACTTTGATTTTGGGTTTTGCTGATTAGATAGGTTTGTTGTTATAGAAATGGCTGTAATATATTACTATATAAAAGTAAAATGTTAAGGATTCATGTTATTACCTTATTCTACTGCACCAAAAGGAGTTGGAAGTCAAAGCTCTGTTTTCTTATTCCCATCTTCCCCTTTTCCTCCCTTATTTTACTATTACCGGTATTTCCCTTTTCTTTGTCTTTCTTTGTATTAAATTTGAAACCAAAAGAATTCTCTCAAAGAAAGACACAGAGGACTGATGGGCTAGCTAGAGAAAGTCACATGTTCTTCTTTTTCAACTCAAAAGCAATGTGCCTTTGTTATCGGTCATTTACACAAGGATTTGTTCTTGATCATTTAGCTCCAGAAAGCCAAGGGTTTAGTCTGTATTTCTTCATTAGTTTTTGTTTGTTTGTTTACACCCTGGGTGAAAGACCACTGCTTGTACCACTAGTAATTAAGTGGAAATTAAGTGATGCAGCTCATTGATACCATGTACAACTTCCCAAATAATTATTGGCCCTTCTTATTTCTCATTCTTTAAAGAATGGAATGGAATTCTTTATAGACTACAATTCTTTATTGACCAAGTAAGATTGGACACACAAAGAGCAGTACAGGCACAGGAGACAGTAGGAAAGAAATATGAGTCCAACATTATTTTTCTTCTTCTGCCTTCTTTTCTTTGGTGCCACTCGGTGTTGGAAAATGTTCTCATTGCAGAAAGATACATGAAAAATGCTCAAGTATGTCCCCCCAGCTAGCAAATGTTTGCCTGTCCCTCTTTCTATCACATTAGCATCACATATACATCTTCATACAGGTGAAGAATCCTTGTGAAGTGTAGTTGTAATTACATCTATTAAGGTCTTCGGTAACAACATTATGATCTCACTTCAGTTGTCCTAATTTCTTTCTCTGTGGAGTGGGAACTGTATAGCTTTACTTCATGCACTATTGTAAGCAACCTCAACCACTGATCTTAAAAGTTATAAACCAAAATGTGTCTGTATATGAGAGAGAGGGAGAGAGAGAGGGAGAGATTTCCCTTTGTTAATTTTTTTTTTGCAGAAACAAATGGTCCCAGAATGAATTTGCCTAGATCCTATAGCTATTGGGTAACTTGAAAAGATCTAAATATGTAATGTAAACCACCATCCTGCTGTCACAGAAGACCAATAATTAAAGACTTATAGGTGTAACAGTCAGCAAGAGTAAGTGAATTATAGGAATGTGGAAGTGTGTGTATGTGAGTATAGACCTTGTCCTTATATCACAGCAACATTAAAAAAAAAAGGTTCGAACTGCAATTCCCAGGGTGATCATGAAACGAAAATGTCCTTCGATTACAGACCGTTTTAAGACATGATTATTTCATGTGCATGATATTAAGAAAATGACAGATGAAAATTCATCATGAAAGAAATTAATACTTAAACATTTAAACAAAGACTCCCTTGTGATTTTCCACCTCTATTCTGACACATTAATGAGTTATTATTTCCTTCTCTTCCCTTTGAAAAAAAAACAAACCAACAACCCAGGAATAAAGATATTAAAAAAGCATGATGAAAAATGCATCTAGAAAACAAATGCATAACTACAATTGCTTTGAAGAAACCGAAAGGGGTTGTAGCTTAGCTGGAAATATGTAAAATAGAAAAATGATTTAATATCTTTTGCTAGTGGGTAAATGGTTGCTTTTTCTTTATGAAGTCAAGCAAGCTAGCGTTTGAATAATGACACTAAAATGTTGCAGGAAACCAACAAATTTAGACCTTGTTCTCTCTTCTCCCCTCCTCCTGCCTTTTATTTTTTTCTTCCTCTGAACCAAAATGTGCCCTTAACTCACAGCATAACAGCAAGAATAAATCAAAGCACTGCTGTAAGTTTAGAGTCACTAAAAAGCATAGATAAATTCTGGAGGTGATTTATTTCCTTTTATTGAAATGGAGGTTGTCCACTGAGAATTCCCACAATGAAGAGAGGCTTAAATCCTCTTATTTGCACCAAATTAAACATAAACAATACTTCTTTAGGTGAGCTGGCTTTTGTCTGTGCACAATCACATTGGTTTCAGCTTTACACAACCCAAAGCCAAACTAGGAATAACCTCATTCTGGCAATTAGTGTAAATTATATTTATAGAGTAAATACTTAGTGCCAAGATACTTTTCTTCCCACTGTAGCACCCAATCAAGAACAGAGCCACAATATGTATCTTGGGGTTATTTATTTTATTTATTTATGTATTTGGTCAAACATGTATAAGATAACAGATATAAGTATAAACATGATTATGAATACAGGAAATGGATACAAATAAATAAGGACAGTAGGACAGGGACGTAGGCGCTTATGAACGCTCCTTACAGACCTCTTAGGAATGAGGTGAGGTCGACAGTAGACAGTATTTCCTGCAATCAAGTTTGCTGCAGTTTACCTTACGTTTGTATTTATTGTGTACTCATGTATTATTGCAATTGAAGCTGAAGTAGTCATTGACAGGAAGGACATTGTAGTGGATAATTTTGTGCACTACACTTAGGTCAGATGGAAGGCGACGTAGTTCTAAGTTGCCTAAGCCCAAAATTTCAAGCCTGGTGGTATAAGGTATTCTGTTGTGAACGGTCTTATAAGCCTCATGCCATTCAAACTGTTTTCTTGGTATTCAAAATTCAGCAGGTCCATGCAGGTTATTGCCTTTAGTACAGAGTTCCCCAATATTTCTCACTTTGCGAACCGGTGGGGAAGGGAGAGAGGATAGTGCCACACAAACAGTCAGCAAGCGTGTGAGTGTTCACAACTCCATTTGCGCAAGCAATGTGCATGCACATGTGTCATTCAGCAAATGGAGCGCACACGTATGTACTCCACGCTCACTGGCCCTTTCCGCGGCCTGATTGCAATCCCCTTTTGGCCCACTAGTGGGCTGCAGCCCACAAGTTGAGAACCCCTGCTTTAGTAGGTTCCCAACTTCTGGATTTAAACCAGGGCTTCTCAGCAAACATTATTTGGAAATACGTCAAGGATTCCAGCAAGGATAAGGCACAGTATGGAGCAAAAAACAGAGAACAGGGGAATTCCTGTCAAGGTAGTAGAAGTCTTATCCAAATGAGAAAGGGGCATAAACGCTGTAGAAATAAATGTAAGTCGCTAAGACTATGACAGGCATGTTGCTAAAAAACATCATTCTAATTTTAAAACCCTTTCAGTCCATAAATCTATCAAAACCAGAAAATTGGCGAGGGAGGCCCCTGGGCTATTAGGTAAAAAGGTTGGGAAGCAATTGTTAAGAAGGATAGGAAAGCTGCAGAAAAGCTTAATGCAATGCACCACTTTCGTTATGCAAAATCCTGTGCTTGATAGCATTCTTTTAGGAGAGCACCTGAAGAACTAAAGGTGTTCAACTTGAGCAGTGTAGGACTATTTTAGCGACGGACTCATGTATTGTGGACAATGAAGATGAAGTTTTGCAACAGTGGCAAAATGAAGTTATTACAGCTCATTGCAATCACATTTTCTTTGTGCCCTTCCATCCTGTTACAGTTATGTTTTAATATATAATTGTAGTCCTGCATGGGCAGGGCATTACTGAGACTTTTCAGAATAACCGTGTTTTTAATTACTGCTTTCTTTTCATCTTTCCCTGCTTTCGCTTCCTATTTGATGCAGCATTACCTTCAAATCAATTGCTCTCCTGGATAAAAAGAAATGTCATTGCTGATGTATTGCCATTGCCATTCTCACTTAACACACGTTTGCATTTTAAAATGAAAGGGAAATAAAACAAAGGCATCAGTAATTATAAATAATAGCTGACTTCATAAAAAAGCATTCAACAGGAAGGTTTTATAGTTTTTACAACTGTTTTACAGTTGTAACAGAATCAAAAGGTTCAAGAGGGAAGCTAGGAATTTAAGTTTCAGGGCATCTTTCTAAATTGACCTTACTCTGAGTTTTCATTAATGAAGAATCAGGATAATGAGAGTAATATTCCATTCCTAAGAGGTCTGTAAGGGGCGTGCATAAGTGCACCAGCGTGCCTACCATCCCTGTCTGACTGTCCCCATTTATTTGTATCTATTTCCTGTGTTCATATTCATGTTTATTCTTATACCTTTATATCTTGTAAATGATTGACAAATCAAATCAAATAAAAAATAGAAATTATAACATTATTGTAGGTGTTGTGTGGAACAGTTATTTTAAGTATGTGTCTCTCGAACTGCAAACATATTATTCCTTCCTATTGAACAGACATGATAAAAAGTGATAAACTTTTAAGGTGACTGACAAATTAACTCTGAACAAATCAGAACACCCAAGTAATTGTGCATTTTTTAAAACAAAAAGCTCAGATTTTTTTCAATCTTTGGGGGGAGGGGAAATAATCTGAACTCTCTTCTTATTGATGGATTAGAAAATAGCTACCATAATTGTCTGACATAAAAAACCAGGTTCATATCTGAAGGTTCCATTTATTGTTAAAAGTCTATTTATCTTCTCAGCTAATGGTTAGTACTTGGTTACAGTTAAATAAGGATAATGGCAATGAAGCACAATTGAACTTTGTTTGTTTGGGGCTATATGGGGATTCTTATGCTACCGTAGTTGACAGAGCCAAATGTCATCATAAAGTCTAGAAAAGCTGTATCATTGACAAATGATGTAACAAGTCCATAGCCCTTTCACCTGACCCCAAAGTAAGCACACAATTTACTCATTAAAAATGTGTGAAGATGGCTATTGCTTGCCTCGGTGAAGTGCTCTGCATTTCAGGGGTATTGTCACTTGCTTCCTTAGACACTTTGTACCACCATGAAACCTTGT
This sequence comes from Pseudoxenodon macrops, assembly GCA_032467955.1. NCBI lineage: Eukaryota > Metazoa > Chordata > Lepidosauria > Squamata > Pseudoxenodontidae > Pseudoxenodon > Pseudoxenodon macrops. Next base: position 53,267 of record JANHFT010003069.1, on the reverse strand, counting down.
TTGATGGTTCCAATAGCCAAAAGAAGCTGCTGAAACTACCAGGTGAGGCCTGAAAACCTAACAGGAGGGCTGCCTTGTTTTGTTTTAGAAGTGAAGGAGGGACTTCTGACTTCTGTGTGTTTCAAAGTGGAGTCTCACTGAAGGGGAACTTCTCAATGATTCTCATGATTCAACCTCTGAATCATAATTCTGGAGTTTTCCCCTAGCCTTCCACTCAATTCACATCCACCAAAATGCTAATTTTGTCTTGCCAATTAAATCTGGCTTTCTACCTGAAATTAAATAAGAGCGATCCCATGTATTGGGGCAAGAGGCAAGAGACTTAGAAAAGACTGATTTTGTACGGACAGCATATAATATGTAATCAGGCTTTTATAAAATAGTCACTGTTCATAAAAGGAGAAAGGAAAACATAAGTCACTGGAAAGGACTCCCTGCACAACCTATCAAACGGGACGTGTAAAGCCATCTCCAACTGAGGGAAATAACAAGCTTTATGCCGCTCTCATGCCTTCTGACTATATCTTGCCAGAGGGGCTTCTGCAGGTATAAAAATATTGGTTATATCTTATAGCAGCTCATGTTATTAGTATGGTTGTAGATGTAATATGATTTACTGATGTTTTTTTATTTCCCACCGGCCTGATATCAATATATTTATACCACAAGAGTGGCCAATAAATTTCTCTTATGAATCCAGTTATATGCTACTGACTATTTATCATTTTTATTATGAGGTCACCACTTAAAGGTGTAACATGATTTTATAGCTAATTTGTGACCACTTCCAAAATAATACATGGTCACTCATGAACTATTCACCTCCATTTCTGATATTTGTCATCCTCTACCTTCTTTCTCTTCCACTCCAAAAGCATATGATCTCCAGAATCCAAGTATGGCATCTCTTTTTTTTTTTTTTTACTCTTTTCTCTAGTGTGGAATCTAAAAATTCAGGAAAGAATGAGTTGCCCTTGATGATTTTTGTAGAATTCCTCAGTAGCATACCATAATGATCAAGTCTTGGATCAACTTCACTATATCAGAAACTTGGAAGATATATTTTATGGCTTTTCCTTGTACAAATGTTAAAGTAGACATTTTCTAATAATGTCTCCAACCTCATAATACGTTGAACAATGTAGCACTATTGCAAACTATTTTTCTTAGCACAAGCCCATCATTTCTTCTTTCTCAAGAGCTACGAAGGATAGTCAAGATATTACAGTGACAAAAATCTCTTTCTTTTCCCTGATTTCTCATTGTGTATTCCAAAACCTACAAAAACGACAGGTATAGATGCAATAAAATACATTATGATGGTACACCTGAATGTTTTTTTAAAACATTCTCCTATATGTGGGCAAGGAAAACATTAACAGTTTGAGAATGAAAGAATTGCATCAACCGTAATCCCGAAGATAGCATTTAAAATGAACAAGCAGGTATCCCACTATGCAACAACAAAAATCATAACCCATCAGCTCACAAGAAATTGGACCACGTCTCAGTAACAACAACCAACCAATCAAAAAATCCGAAACCAGACCATAACTCAGAAGTATCTGAACAAACAACACTAATATACATCACAAACACGGTATTTAAAACCAAAGACCATGCCTCGGTAACAACAGCCAGCCAATCAAACAGTTCAAAATCATATCGAGACTCAGAAGTAGCTGAACAGACAACATCCACACTAATTTGCATCACATAAAAAGGTATTTAAAGGCCAGTGTTCTGACAGACAGACACAATTCAAAACACACTGATGATGTCTCCTCGAATAGTGAGGAAACATTTGCAACCAAATTGCCAAGCACGGAGCTCAGAACAACAGGCTAAGTACCATTCCTCTATTTAGCTAAAATCTGCCATATTCCTCTTTGCTTGATCTGCATCAGATATTGCAAATTGTGTTATCTAGTAAAAAGCTCTCTTATTTTTATTGTTTCTTGGTCAATAGGTAATAGCAATAGCACTTACTGCTTCATAGTACTTAATGGTTTACAGAGTCAGCATATTGCCCCAACAATCTGGGTCCTAATGGATGAGGGTATGGTTTCTTTTTACAATAAAATATTGTTTAGTCTTCTTTACAAAGGAGCTGCTTGTTGATAACCCTTAGAATAGAATATAAGCCCAGTGAATAAATGTAATAACAATAATAAAGTTATCCTCTTTAAGCTATTTCATCATGAGCAACCCCAGTTCAAAATAATATTGTCATGGGGGACATATTTCTTACACATAAGCTTCATTTAATTAAGTGACTTCCAGATGAATTAAAGGCCACCAACCTGAATGGCTATGTAGAGCAAATGCATATAGGTCAAGGCTACACATGGCTAGCAGTCCTTATTAGCTTATATTATGTTCGGTAGCAAAGGCATTAGGTCTTCCAGTTGCCTTGCAAGTTGTTCAATAGAAGGGTGATATAGCCATCCTGTCTTGCTGCAATAAAAAGTATACCAGTTGTCAAGACTCTAAAGAGTGTGCAGAGAAGAGGAACAAAAATGATTAGAAGACTAAAGGCTAAAATATATGATGAATGGTTGCAGGAACTGGGTGTGTTTAGTCCGGGTGTCAGCAACCTGCGGCTCCAGAGCCATATGTGGCTCTTTGGGCCCTCTGCTGTGGCAGGCCCCACCCCTCGTCCTCCCCTCCCAGTCACTCCTTGCCTGGCCTGAGAAGGTAAGGGTGATGACAGGAGAAGCAGCTGGGGCAGAGACAGAGAGGTTCAGAGAGAAGGGGGTGGGAGAGAGAGAGATGTCAAAAAGGTTTTGTGGTTCCTGGTGCTTTTTTAATAACCAGTTCTCTGCCCTAATGACCAGCTGGGTAGGCATGGCTAGGTGGGTCATGTGACTGGTGGAAGTGAGTGACATCGAGTTAGACCACGCCCACCCAGGTTTTGTGGCTCCCGGTGTTTTCTTTTCTGTGGGAAATGGGTCCAAATGACTCTTTGAGTGTTTTAAGTTTGCGGACCCCTAGTTTAGTTCATCTTAGTTGGCAGCCTCTCTGAGGGAGAAGGAGTGACAGAACCTGGGGCGGGGTGAAAAAAGGGATCAGCATGGAAACACGCATGCATGCACTCATCAAAACCATGCTCTGGAAAAGCCGAATGTTTGGGTTCTAGTGCGCATGCATGCACATTGATCAGCTGGCCGGCGCACATGCACACACCGAATTTTGCCATTTCCATGCATGCGAAGGACAGCTGATCATTGTGTGTACATGCACGCCAGAAACCCGGAAGACAAATAGGCAAGGCTGCATGTGCCGGGTGACATGGCTTTGCGTGCCACTTTGGGCACGCGTGCCATAGGTTCACCACCATGGTCCTATGCAGTCACAAGTGAACTAAATCCAACCCTCTTTGAGTGCATGCGGCAGGCTTGAGATGAGAAATACAAAATAGCCGTGCAGCCAGTGTTTGCTGGCTTATGAAAAACAACCCTGGAGAATAATTCCTCCTCCAAAGTTAAGTTGTATACTGATTTTTCTTTCCATCCCTAAAAGCACATTCAACCACCTGGGATGTTCTTTTATGAGGGGCAGGTTATTAGTAGGGTTCTTGAGTTAAAAGACACTTGGCACCTGCGGGGTTCTAAAAATCATTGATTTCCAGGAAAATTGGAGCCGGGGAAAAAAGGTACAATATAGTCCTTTCATCTTTAAAATGTTTATTTCCATTTATCGCCCAGTGGAGAGAGTTATGAATTTAGCAACCAAACATACTTCAGTGGTTGGAAGTAAGCAATCAATACTCACTTTTAAAACATAATTGTGATGGCCTCTAACCTTTCATATCTCTTTCTCCCCCACATCGCAGTGTTGCCTTAAACGCCTGTAGGATTTTATATAAAGCTATTAAAAACAAGGCTGAACTCTTCTGAAGCGGATTCTCTAAGAAGGAGAGCCACATATATCAAAAGATGGTCATTGTTTTTTCTCTTTGCAAAGCTTTAGGGAACATGGAGCATTTCACATTGTCATCCTGTAGCAGGAATTCAAGGTAGCATTTGTTTGTGACTGAGCAGAGCACGGCGTCTATCATTATAAGCGTTACTTTTCTGCTGCGTATTGAATAGCTTCAAAATA
>JANHFT010003069.1:38652-49063 GCA_032467955.1 Pseudoxenodon macrops | reverse complement strand
AGACAGAGATGTCAAAATGTTTTTTGTGGATCCTGGTGCTTTTTTACAACCAGTTCTCTGCCCTAATGACCGGCGGGGTAGGTGTGTTTGGGGGGTGGTGTCATGTGACTGGTGGAAGTGAGTGACATCGAGTTTTGTGGCTCCCTGTGTTTTCTTTTCTGTGGGAAATGGGTCCAAATGACTCTTTGAGTGTTTAAGGTTGCAGACCCCTGGTCTAGTCTAATGAAGAGAAGGAGTAGGGGAAACATGGTAGCAGTCTTTCAATACTTGAGGGGCTGTCAAAGAGAGGAGGGGTCAAGCTATTCTCCAGAGCTCCTGAGAGCAGGACAAAAAGTACCTGAAAGATTAGGTCAAGACAGAAACTCAGATAAGCAACAAACAAAAGGTTGACAAAATTAGCTCAGACAAATACCTAGGATTTGCATTTCCTCTTTTGCCCATAGAGCCAGCTATGACACCTACATGACCCCATAGAAATCTGACAACAGCCAATAGAATATTAAAGGACATGTTCTTGCACAGGAGCAGGAAGCTCAAATACAAAGCCCAAAGAAGCCACACACACACTTTCAACTCCATTTTGTCAGCTGCCCAGAACCACCATTGCTTCATCAATAAATCATCTTTCCAATCAGCCTCCATGTTTCCAGTGTTTTTCTCCCAGCTTGGAACTGATCCAGATGGATTTTTCTTCCAACGGAACTAAGGAGAACTTTCCTAACAATCAGAAAAAGTAATTAGTAGAATGGCTTGCCTCCAGAAGTTGTAGGTGTGCCATCAATGGAGGTTTTTAAGAAGACATTGGGCAACCATTTGAATCACATAGGGTCTCCTGCTTAAGCAGGAAGTTGGACTAGAAGACCTTCAAAATCCCTTCCATTACTCTGTTATTCTGTTGTTATTCCATTATACTTAATAGTTGAATTGAGTACTTAACACGTGTTAGATAACTAAAATTAGTTAATGGGGTTTTTTTCTTCTGTAATTGTAAAGTCTTCCTAACATGTCATTTTTCTTTCTTTTTTTAAAGCTGGAATTAATAGTGAACTTGGTGAGGCAACTGAATTATAAACAATAAAATAAAAATTGAATGTAGATGTTATAATGTGAGGAATCCCATGAAATGTTATGCTGAAGACAATGCTTTGTTATAAATAAGATAAATTAGTTTTAGAAACAAAGCATTTCTGAAAATTCTTCAGGATGAAAAGTATAAGAATTTCAAGTTCCCTTAGGCAAAACATAAATCATCATCACTGTTATTATTTAATACAATACAAAAATATGTTATTCTGACAATAGAGCGAGGAATACCTAAACAAAGTTTGACATTTCTTAAAGAAAGAAATTTAAGATATTCAACGTGTTTTTTCCAGTAAAGAATGTCACCACTGTGACTAACATGTTTACATTTTATTTATTGCCTGCTTCTCATATATTTATAATAATCCCAAAGCAGGGGTACCAAGTTGAATTAATACCATAAAACCATACAGAATTTTAACATTACTACAAAAATAAAACAGATGGCACTAATTGCTTCCTGTAATTCTCTCACAATTCTGCAATATGCAGTTCTGTAATGCATCAATATTATCTCTTATTACCAGTGGTTGATCTAGTCTATGTCATCTTAAAATAACCAATTTCTACCTGGAGCTTTGTAGTTCATGAAACTAACTCAACTCTAACAACTCTTTATAACTGAATCTCCTCACCTTCTTCCTTGGATGACTACATCTCGTTTCAAAGTCAACTTAGAATGGTTAGCATGTATGTGTCTATGTGTATCTGTCGATTTGGTAACCCCCAAGCTGTGAACTGGTTTTCCTGGGGATGGGGGGGCACTAGATTGCAAATAAGGAGAATCAAGGTAGTGTCCAAGTTGAGTCATCCTAATACATTGAAATATTAGTTCAAACATGACATGAGAGGGTGAAAGAGCATTATACACACCAACGTGACTTTAGATAGGTAATGGCATCTTGTGGTTCATTAAACCCTGAAGGGTGGAGGAATAAATGGTGATAGGAGTTTCCCAGGACAGCAGAACAAGTCAAAATGGCACAATATTGCCCAACAAACCACCTAATAGGGGAAAAAAGCAAAACCTAGAACAGAAAGTTCATTTCCTGTTTCTTTTTTTGGGGGGGTTGACTGTTACAGACTTCTAATGGGTCCAGAAGTCCTTAGAAAGAATAAGTGACTCTGGTCCTATTTAAAGCCAGAAACAAGTTGACCAATTGCTGCTGTGTTTTACTTCAGGGTATTCTTTTCAGGCAGAAGGAGAGAGGGAAAGATCAGCCTATAATGGTGTGCCTGCCTTGAAAACTCCATTTTGGACCGTGGAGAGTCATATTTCAGAGAGTATTGATCAGACTGCAGTTTGTGTTTCCTTGCGTCCATGATCCTGTTTGCAGCCCTGTAAAATAATAATAGTACTCGTGTCAGTGAGGTAATTACCATTGATCTAACACACTGTGACAAATTTTTCAGTCATGCCACTTGATTCATACTTAAAGTTATGGCACTGCTGACTGCTCCTTAAATAATTGAAGGATGCCCTTTGTAAATCAGTGGGCTCCCCCCCCAAAAGTGGCAGTTTCTTTTTGGTTGAAAGCTTGTTACCTAGCTTCATCGTGGATTTGCAAATTAAAGAGACAGGCTGTTAGCATCACATGTAGCTTTTTGAAGATGCTAATATTGTTGGCGCTGACAAATCATTTATGACAGTTTGCAAAACTGCAGGGCAAGACAGCTATGACATTTCAGCTGCTTCTACTGAATGAACAACCAAGAGCTCAATGCAGCAAGGATATGTGAAATTTCTCAGCCGTAGGTTTTGCTCTTGGGAAACCTACAATTCTCATGACCTTTTCTATATCAGACAATGGTACAGGATAAAACAGAGGGTTCGCTTATGCTCTGATTAGGTCTGTAAAACTAGACCTAATAAGAATCTAATCAAAATCTAAAACCTGAAACAAGCATGCGGTTCACATAAAGAAATAGATTCTTCATTGTGTTGAAAAGTGGAAACATCAATTCCCAACATGTTAGCTCTGAATTTCCAATTCTTGACAATTTCTCACCTTCGTTCCTAAATCTCAGTAGAGGAGCAAGATCCAAGGTCTCCTGCAATCTTTGAGAATCCAGAATATGGTTCACACAATAATTCCATAATGTTCCCTCAAACTGCAAGGTGTTAATACACATATCGAGCCGATGCACATCATGTAAGATTACGTACTTTTAATTAAAGTGACCTTCATTCAAGTGGTTGTCCTGGCTGGGCCCACTTTTTTGTATAGCTCCTTTCACCCAAAAGCTGTGCTTAGTAGCCTTCCATTATATTTGCCCCTATTCTTCAATTGGTGGAAGTAATAGAAATGCCACAGGGAGGACTTTCCCTGAGAGGTCCTTAGTTTTTTACTCAGTTTGGTTGTTTTCTTGCAAACCTTTCATTATCCAAACTAGGTAATATCATCAGTGCACACAGAAGAAAGTGAAACCCTCAAATGCTTATCCCTGAATATACAGGTGACGATATTTACTTTAAAAATGTTTAGGCAATTTATAATTTTATAGATGGCATCATATTTCTTCTGGGTGTCAGGGAACAATGGAAACACCCCTGGTTATGTTCCTTTGAAAAAACAACAATCGCTTTCACAGCACCTGTTGCAGTTATGGAAAATATGGTGCATTGCTGAGTTATTGTTGTATAATAAAAGTGGCTCAGTGGTCTAGTGGGGAAGACACTCATCTCCCATTGAGAAGGTGGAGAGTTCAATCCTAGACAGCAGCAAATGTTTCTCTTTCAGGGCCCAGAGAGAAAATATCTGCTGTGAACTCTGTGTAGGCATCAGGAAGGACATCCAGCCAGTAATGCTCAACTCCATTCAGTCACCCTGTCTTCACCCCAATTAAAGGGTTGTGAAAAGAAAAAAAAATCAGAAGTACAACAAGGATGGAAGGAATACTTTTTTTTTCTATCCCAATCTATTAACTAAATAAGCCTAGAGATGTGAATTTTAATGTGATGATATGTGATGAAATGGCTACTTGTTCATTTCAGTCTTGGCATTCTGCAAGATTCCAGGTAGATTGTTTGATATCCTCCACTGTCTCATGCATTCTCTCCTTCATATACCCTATTTGACAATATCCTTTATAATAGGGATATTGTAATTAGTAAAAAGAGAGATCCTAGTGAAATCTCTGACTTGCCTTCAGAAACTTTGGACAAAGGGAGCAAAACAAGAGCGTCTTACTGGCTTTTTTTTGTAAGAGCAATAGCACTTAGAGTTATATACCGCTTCATAGTGCTTTACAACCCTCTCTAAGCAGTTTACAGAGTCAGTATTTTGCCCCCAACTATCTGGGTCTTCATTTTACTGGCCTCAGAAGGATGGAAGGCTGAGTCAACGTTAGAGAGAATCTAATCTAATCTAAGTCAACCTCATGAGAATCGAATCAGCCTGCAATACTGCATTCTAACCATTGCTCCACTACAACTCTTAATATGAAGTTGCAGAGTATTCTTTATGAAACTCTGAAGTTCATCTTCCGAGCCTACATGTCATTAACAGTGGTAGCAAAGAACTGGGAAGATTGCAGTCCTCTGAAGTTGAAGGCTGAATTTCCACATTCTTGTACTAATATAGTACATTTTTACATTAAGGGTATGCACACATTAAAACCTGAGGGGCTCCACCAGGCTGTACTGTCAACACAGAGAAGTTTGTAGCTCGTTTGTAGAAGTCATTATCTATAGTTTCTTCAGAACAGAGTACAATTCGGTCTTGCCATTCTACAAGCTTCCATGCAGATTGTTTGATGTCCTAGGCATCCTTTACCAACTCTTCCCTAGAACAGAGCTCTCTCTCTCTCTAGTCATCTATTGAATTTCAGCGATGCTTCTGTGTATTTTTTTTTAAATAAAAGCTCTGAAAGGGATCCTAATATTTTTCATACAACCAGCAATACATCATAATGTTTCTCTTAATTATCCAGTAATGCAGAAAGTAGATTTCAAAATGTTATGTATCATGGAATAATGTTTGTCTCTCTCACACAACAAAGGAAATGAACTGTTTTCCTATGAAACCTCTAGAAACTCTGTATGGTTGGAAGGTGAAAAGCAAAGGACTCTAGTTATAAGACCTATTCAAAACGACATAAAGAGTTTGTTATTGAGAGCATTCTTGTACCTGCTTGAGGTGATCACAGACGAAATATAAAAGCACCTTTAGAAGAGTTTACCAAATAAGCTTGTGATTGAACAAGCAGTGTATTCAGGGGTCAAATTTAATTCCTTCCCTCCTTTTGTATTCAGATTAAAGGCCAAGGTGGATTTGCGGAAGCCAGGAGCTCCCCTGTTAATGCTGCTTTTGCACTTAACCTGCAATTTACCTGTCACGAGCAAAACATTTTAAAGAAGAGTTAAGCTCTTAGCACTTCCAAACAATTTACCTTACATCTGAATTAATGTCCTTCTGCTCCATGATGATTAAGGGAGGGAAAAAAAACCCCAAATATAGATTTGCAATCAAGGGGAAAATCTCCGTAGAAATATATCAAAACACAACTTTATTTAAATGAAAAGACTATCCAACCAATAAATCAGAGGAGCCAAGCAAAAGTATAAGGTGAAGCAGAGAACATCTCATACCATTCTAGGCATCCAGCCATAAAGCAAGTAGCTTATTGAATTGCCTGCCTAGGATGATATCAAACTTTCCCTATTAAGGGGGAGGGAGAGAGTGAGGAATACCTCTATTAAATTCCAATTCCAAAACCTACAATGAGCTATCAAAACCTTTCTAGAATTCTGCCTAATGACCTCATTTCCCTAAACATTTACTTATCATATTTATATAATCACCTGGTTCACAATAAGTGGTCTCTAAGTGGCTTACAATAAAAAGGACTATAAGATTAAAATATTGAAACAATTACAATTGAAAGACGTCAACAATATTATTAATAACAAGACAGTAGAGAAAATTGATGATGGAAAATATTTAGCCATCTCATCAAAACATTGTTTCTTTGAGATTCCCAGGCCTTCTGAGACAGCCATGTTTTAAGGGATTTCTGGAAGTATGGATCACAGGTCAGGCCAATCTCATATTGGAAAGAGAGGAGAATGTTCCACAGGGCAGGTGCCACAGCAGAAAATGTCCATCTCCTAAGTCCTGCCAGATGAGATTTATTTGCTGACCCACCTTCTGGTCGACCTGATGGGTTAGGACAATGTAATTGGGTAGAGGGAGTCCTTCAGATAACCCACCCCCATACCAGGGGTCAAAACCAGTACCGTGAAAGTCAAAACCAGCACCGTGAATTGGACCTGGAAACAAACTGGCAACCAATGCAGCTTGCAGAGCAGTGGTATAACCTCTTCCATTCTAGGGGAAGAGATAACTGCCCATGCTGCTGCATTTTATACCAGCTTGAGCTTCCAGATACTCTTCAAGGGCAACCCCAGGCAGAGCACATTACAATAGTCCATTTGGGAGGTAAGGTCAGCATGAGTGAGTGTGAGCAGAGCTTACTAGTCCAGGAACAAGCACAACTAGTGCATAACCCAAAGCTCTGCAAAAGCCCTCTTAGCCACTACTGCCACCCACACTTCAAGCAGGAGTGTCACAAGTTCATGGTGACTATCAGATTGCACATTGGGGCAGTTTGGCGCACTGCAATCCCATCCAGCACTAAAGATGACATAATCTGTGAGCCAGAGGATCCCAAACTCAATCTTGCCCAGATTTGACTAAAGCCTGTTGTTCCATATTATGCCATGGAAAATCTGCTGTTCTCTGCAGCCCTTTGATTCTCTTGTGGTTCTAGTTGTGGTTGAATGAGAAAGGAAAGAAATCGATGTGATGGGCACAAGACACAAGTATATTGGATTGATATTTTACAATCCAATATACTGGTTTCCCATTAGCTGTTAGAGTCAGCCTCAGCTCTACCTTTTGACTGAAAGTTGGGCTAAGACCTGCCAGAATCTATTCTCTATCTATTGGACCTGAAGGACTATGTGTCTACTTCTTAAAAAGCTTTCCACTGCCATAGCAGAACCTCTAAGCATAATCTTTGGAAAATCCTTCAGGACCAGCTCCTTGCCCAACCTCTGGTCATCCCTATCTTCAAAAAGGGAGACCCCAGCCTAGTTGAAAATTACAGACCAATCTCTTTGTGTTGCGTTACCTGCAAAGTCATGGAATCAATCATTAACTAATCCATTACCCTCCACTTAGAGACAAACATCCTACTCTCTAACAAACAATTTTTTTTCAGGAAAAAAATATCCTGTAATCTGCAACTACTACCCTGCAAAAACATATGGACTACACAACTCGATCAGGGCAAAGCAATAGACACAATTTACATAGACTACTGTAAAGCCTTTGAATCAGTTGTACAGGACAAACTATTTCTAAAACTAAAATCTTATGGCATTTCTGGACCCCTGCATAATTGATTAGCTGCATTCCTGTCAAACAGGCAACAAGTAGCCAAAATACGGAATGCCCTATCAAACCCTGCACCTGTTAACAGCGGTGTCCCCCAAGGTAATGTTTTAGGACCCACACTCTTTATAGTTACATAAATTACCTTTGTGGTCATATTAAAAGCATTCTTTTTGCTGATGATGTAAAACTATTCAATCGACAATACTGCTACCTTTCAAAAAGACCTTGACTATGTGTCAGAATGGTCAAAGAAGTGGCAACTTCAAATCTCAACCAACAAATGCTCTGTCTTACATATTGGCAAAAAAAATAAGAACATAAAATACAAGCTGGATGGGCATGACCTTGTAAACAACCCTCACTCAAAGACCTTGGAGTACTCATCTCTAATGATCTAAGTGCCAGAGTCCACTGTAACAACATTGCCAAAAAGGCATTAAGAGTTGCTAACGTAATCTTGTGTAGCTTCTTCTCTGGTAATATTGTACTTCTAACTAGAGCATAGAAAACATTTGCTAGACCAAGTCTTGAATACAGTTCATCTGTCTGGAACCCGCACTGCATATTGGACATTAATACTATTGAGAATATCCAGAGATATTTCACAAGAAGAGTTCTCCACTCCTCTGTTCGCAACAGAATACCTTATGCCACCAGACTTGAAATTGTGGGCTTACACAATTTAGAACTATGGTCTGACCTAAGAGTAGTACATAAAATCATCTGCTATAATGTCCTACCTGTCAATGACTTCAGCTTCAGTCACAACAATATACAAGCACACAATAGATATAAATATGTGATAAACCGTTCCAAACTCAATTGCAAAAAATATGACTTCAGCAACAGAGTGGTCAATACCTGGAATGCACTACCTGACTCTGTGGTTTCATCCCCAAATCCCTAAAATTTTAACCTTAGACTGTCCACTGTGGACCTCACCCCAATCCTAAGAGGTCTGTAAAGGGTGTGTATAAGCACAGCAACATGCTTACCATTCCTGTCCTGTCCCCATGTATTCATAACCATCTCATATATTCATAACCATGTAAACATTTCATGTATTCACAATTATGTTTATACTTTTTCAAGAGGCAACTGGACTTTCTTGTTTTTTCTTTTGAAGACATTTCACTTCTCATCCAAGAATCTTCTTCAGCTCTGACAGGATAGTGGAGAACCGAAGGATTTATATTCCTTGCAGACAGCTGGTCATTTGCATCATTTTAAAGGGTCATTGAAGCACTTGGAGCTTTATCTGTGTCCTCTGGGTCACCTGGTTCCTGTAGTCTGCAATTTTTTTTCTCTCTGGTGTGGGAGTAGGAATGGATTTCCAGAGGAGGGGAAATGGCAGATTACAGGACCAGGAGCACTACCCAGGTGACCCTGAGGATACAGATAAACCTCCAAGTGTTCCTAATATGTGGTTTCATGTTAGAGTCAGTAACCAGCAGCACATAGACTTTTATATATATTTCTACAGGGTAAGCTTAGCATTCTTAACCATTTAGAAAATATTTTCATAGATATGGCATTTAGACTTACTAAATAAACCATTCTAAGCAACTCAGAATTAGAAATATGGCAGAAATAAAGAATTTTTAAATAAAACATTTACTGCATGATAACATTATTTACAAAATAAAATAGAATTTCTAGACACACATATCACAGTAGTAAGAAGATAAACATAAAAAGCTTTCGAAGGATTCTGAAGTAGCATGTGATTCCTTTTTTCCTTTTCAGCAAATTGGTGGGTTTTTCTCGTGAAAAAAGAAATCAGTATGACAGCCAAATCTCTCCATATTGTCCCTCAAGTTATTTGCTACATTTTCATCCAATTGCAAGTAATGGGTAGCTTGAAAAAGCCTCTGATTATCTCTTCACAAGCAAAATACTATGAAGTTCAGCTTCTCCCTTTTTAGTCACTGTTTTAAAATGGTATATTTTTCCTAAATTCCACAACAAGATTTCTAAAACTAAGATTTTGAGTTTCCTTCTTTCTTCCCACCAATAAAAAACCTAGCACCTAAAAAAACTTTATAAATACTATATGATTAGATATACCGGTATTAAGTAATACAATTATATCACTTTCATGCATATTTTAATTGTAAGTATCTATTATTTAAGTTAATTGACAATTTGTACTGGTATCTAATTTCCACATGTTTGAAGTTAAATGAAGTGATTATACCTCATTGCCACATTCTTTTTATTAGTCCAGATACACGTTTGTATTAAATTCCAATATAAATAAATTTTCTTTGACCCTCTTTGGCCATTGCCCTATTGGTGGGATGTCTTATATTGTCACCCTTGTAACCAACTGCTTATGCTAGCAACTTTTTGCAAATTAATATCATTCCTTGAATACCTGCCTTTTTATGAAACCTAAGCCAACAATGAATACATCACTTTAAAATATATCTCACCAATACTTTCTACCATCATTCCCTCATAGAACTTTAGAAACAATTCACTTAAATGTTTATAATCTGTACATGGATAGATATACTACCCAAACCTTTATCAAATCCTTTTAGTCAAATAGATTGGATATTGACCGCATGAAATACTATGAAATACTATAGTACTACTTTTGAGGCAAAAATAAGTTGATAAAAATAGTTCTTTAGATTTAAACATGTGAATTATAAAGGGAGAATACATATACCTAGTGGAAAGCCAGTTTGGTATAGTGCAGTGATGGCAAACCTATGGCATGCGTGCCACAGGTGGCATGCATAGCCATTTCTGAGGGCACACGAGGCACTGCCCTGTCAACTGCAGCGCGCTTGCATACGCTGGCCAGCTGATCTTCAGCCTTGATTTTTGGCCGTTTTTCACCCTCCAGAGGCTTCAGGATGCTTCCCTGAAGCCTCCGGAGGGTAAAAAACGACGCAACAGGCAAATTGAAGTAGATC
>JANHFT010003068.1:44783-56797 GCA_032467955.1 Pseudoxenodon macrops | reverse complement strand
AAGCAAAGGGGGGGGGGGACAATGAGGAAGCCAGGTTCACTTAACAGCCATGTTACCAATATAACAACTGCAGTGATTCGTTTAATAACTCTGGCAAGAAAGGTCGTAAAATGGGACAAAATTCACTTGTTGTGGAAATGTTGGCATCAAATGTGCTCATAAGTCGAGGATTACCTGTATAATTGTCGGAGCCCACCATAGATTCTAGGGAGACTTAACACTTATGTTTCCTTAAGTTGTGATTCTCAGATGCCATATCCATGAGCTCATCCTAAATACTCTTCTGTGAAATTTGCCTCTAACTTAATGGAAACATAACAGATTTTAGACACCTTGTAGCTGTCATTGATGCTGTGATTTAGTAGGGAAAAGATGAGTACAGGTAAAGACACCTTAAGCCTGTGTCACCATAATAATGCCTGGCAATAAATTGAAGGCAGCCTTATAGACTTCCAGCAGAAAAAACAATGTTGTAAAGTGTGCTTGTGCCACGGTTGGTTACAAGTAAATAAAAACCTTTTGTGCTTTTTTCAATATTGATTACCACTTGGCTTGTGTTACACTGAAACCAGTTTGGAAAAATTTTAACTTTATTTTCCTTTCAATGCATTCATCTTTCCATCATCCCTGTATGCTTTCCAAAAATTATGTAATATTTTGGAGCTCCTTTGTACTCCATAGCTTCTACAAAATTTAGTATTGGTCAAATGTAAACGTAAAAAACAAACTTATTTCAATATAGCAGATAAATAGTTGCATTAAGCACATCTTAAATGTGATTCAGAATCCCCAGTTTTATTTTTGGCTTGGCATGCAAGTTCAGAGAACTAAAAGTCTGACTTTGATTTTCACTTGTTGGATAACAGTTAAAAGTGCATTGTTGAGAAGGGTGGTTTACTGAAATATTTTGCTGAATGTGGATATCGTATCTGGCAACACAATTTAGGATGTAGCATCTGAGTCCATTACTTCAAAATGAATGCATTATATTACTCTATTAATTTAAAGTGCACAGTCTTCCAAATTTAAAATAAAAGTATTCATGTTTTGTTTCTACTTGCTCTTGCCTGTATGATCTTGTTCAGAAATAATATTTGCTTTTTGCTTTGCAAATGTTTTCTAATAGGAAAACAAAACTTTTGCAATTAGTCGCAAAAGTGTATATAAGTAAGAATAATTACTTCTATTACTCTGCAATTTACGAGTGAAGAAAGAGCATATTATTGTAATTAGCTGATTCTTCTGAAGAACTTTTGAATCTAGTATAATCCACTTTGGTGATGGATGGTGATTTAGAAATTTGGAACTAGGTGTATTGATAGAAACTGGGCTGAATTAGAACCAAATGTTTATAAACATCCGGTGCTCTTAATATAGGGAAATATTACTCTCATTCACTAAATCGTTTGAGGATTTAGACATCTAATTAGGAACTGCATGATAACCAAAACATGGATTAGATGGTCTTTTAACTGATCCAGCAAGCTTTTATGTTTTTAGAATACCTGTACTGTAATGCATGATGAAGTGAGAACAAGTTGGCAGTTAGGAAAATGTATTTGATGTGAACTGCATGACAATTAGCAATTGGGTGCAAACAAACACAATGTTAAAAAGTTATGATATTTATGTAGCTACTTACCAAGCATTATATTAAAGTAACCAAAATATCTTTAACAATCCTCAAGGCATGTCATAACTTTTGAGCACCCCTAAATGTTTGGAAATTGAATGTTGAAAAATTTGACACACCCTAGCGCTGCTTTAATCTCGGTTGCTTTCAGATGCAGAAGTGGTTAAAAAACAACAACTAACCAGTAAAACAATATCTGCAGATCAGTTAAAAACATTTTTTAAACCATTTTGCCACATGAAATATGTTTTTGCATTATTTTTAACGTAGCAATCAAGGGTTAATTTTGGTTAAGAAGCCTTGTCTAAAGTACTAAATATAATGATTCCTTGTCAGTGGCCTGACATATTGCTTTAGTGAAACAGATTTAATGTTGAATGAATAAATCTCCTCCAGTCTTTGGATCAAATCACCTCTAGTTCTTTTAGTCTTATTCATTTATCCTGGTTGAGATTTATATCCAAGATGTAAATTGTAAGTTGGCTAACTGTGGTTTACAGAAATACATTTTCCAAGTCATAAAAATCAGTGATGGCAATAAGCTGTAATTAGACCCGTGAAACGCCTTAGTTAAAAGTGGAGCAAAAGATTTTGGTGGCTTGTCTCTGCTTGGGGATCATTTGCATGACACTGAATTTTAGTTTTACATGTGCAGGCAAAGTCAGTGGCGTTATTTGCACACCAGACTAAGCATTCTGAATGGTCAGGAAGAATTGTTCCTTTTTTTGGTTAACCATTGCGTAACTCGCTAAGATTTTGGAACTGTGTTTAAACTAAATTCAGTAAAACGAAGAAACCATGTTTTGAAATGGCTTATTTTAAATTAATTGCAACCAATCTTATGTCACCCATGCATAATAGCTAAACCCCATACAGACACTTCTTAGTTTCTGTGAATGGTCCTAAAAGGAAGGACGAGGCACGCATAGACCTGATATTCACAGCAACGTTTGTCTGCTTTCACAAATCGCAGTAAACCAACTCAGGATGAGGGAAGACTTTAAATAAAGTTCTATAGAGCTGAATAGTCACATGCAGGAGATAAGCCTATGTGGTAGTTTACGAAAATGCATGTGGTTAGGTTTATGGTGTCATGTGCTTTGCAGAATCCATTTGTTTCAAATAAAAATCAGTATACTGGCATTTTCTGCAAGTGAATATGACCTAAGTGTCTGGAAGGGGATCAGCTGTCCTTGACTTAAACTACAAGTAGTCCTTGACTTGCAACCATTTGTTTAGTGACCTTTCAAAGTTATAACAGCACAGACAAAAAGTGACTTGTGATAGTTTTTCACACTTATGACCGTTGCAGCATCCCCATGGTCACATGACCAAAATTTCAGTAAGTGACTCATAGTTATGACAGTTGCAGTGTCTTGAGGTCATGTGATCACCTTTTGTGACCTTCTGACCAGCAAAGTCAATGGGGAAGCCCGATTTACTTAGCCGTGTTCCTAACTTAACAACTGCGGTGATTCACTTAATAACTGTGCCAAGAAAGGTTGTAAAATGGGGCAAGATTCACTTAGCAACAAATTTGGAGCTCAGCAGTGGTCATAAGTAAAGGACTGCCTGTAATAGAAACAGTAGGGAAATGTGACCATGTAATGCTGGCATTTGTATAATACTAAGAGACATTACAAGGGAGAAATGTCAAATGTAAATTTTGGACTTCATGAAAACCTCTGCTTTTACTAAAGGGATGAATAGGACTCTCTGGTGGGAGAAGCTAATGTGTAAAGTGCTCGTGGTATGCGAGTGAGGGCGAACCTATAAAATTTTTGGTAACACACCAGGGGTCAGGACCCTCTGGAAGTTGTGCAAGAGGACTCTGCTCTCATGCAGCCTCCGGAGCAGGGGTGTCAAACTCTATTTCATTGAGGGCTGCATCAGAGTTGTGTTGGACCTCGGGAGGGGGGGCAGCTCGATGTCACTCTTGTGGGGAGCACCTGTGGTGACCAAGTGCTAAGGCAGTACTTCCTTCAAACCCTCCCTCCCTCTCATAATCTTCCCTCCCTCCCTTCTTTCTTCTTCCTTCTCCTTTCTTCTTCTTCCTTCCCCTCTTTCCTTCTTTTTCCTTCCTTGCTCTCTTCCCATCTTTTTCTCTTTTTTTCTCTCCTCTTTCCCTTTCTTCTTCTGAGCCCGGGGAGTTTGCGTGGCCTCCCAGGCCCCATTTTAGGCCGCAATGGCCTCCTGCAGTCCTCCGTTTTCACTGGCAGAGGCACTGCGGGGCCGGTCCATTGTTGCTTCCAGGGCAGCCCGTGGACCTTGAGTTTCTGGATGCGGCCTGAGGGCCTTGAGTTTGACACTCCTGCTCTGGAGCCTCCAAAAAGCACGTGGGAATAGGGCAAACTTTCCTTCTCTTTTTGGGAGCCTGCAAGGCCGTGCAAGAGCCTGCTCCAAAGTTTCCAGGCTTCGTGTGACCCAGAGCTGACTCACATACACATTTTTTTTTTCTGACGGGAAAAAGCAAATTGAAAAAAATACTTACCATTATGCAAGCTTTTATTTATTCAACAATAAATTTAAATAATTTAATTTCTTGTTATGAATGGCTTCTCTTTTCTCCCCAGCAGAGGCAAATCAGGCATTTTCTGATTTTTTTTGACACACTGAGCTCAAAAGATTCACCATCCCCATCCACAGACCACAGGTTGAAAACCACTTCCCTACAGCAAGGAAGTTGAATTCTAGTAGTCCTTGTGGTGAGTGTTTCCTGACTTGGTTTCAGAGGGCTGACAAGATGCATATAGAATCATTAGGCTGGCAGGGACCTCGAAGGCCTTCTAGTCTAACCCTCTGCTTATTTAGGCAGGAGTCCTTATAGTATCTTTTCCCAACGATCTGCCAAATGGTCGTCCGATCTATTTTTTGAAAACCTCCAGTGATGGAGCACCCACAAATCAGGGAGGCAAGCTATTCCGCTGATTCATTTTTCTCTCTGCAGAAAATTCTCTCTGTCAGAAAAATTCTCCTTATTTGTAGGTTGGAACTCTCTTTTTAACCAGCTTGCACGCATTAGCATTACTTCTTGTTCTGCCCTCTGGTGCTTTAGAGTATAAGTCGATCTCTTCTTCTTTATGACAGGCTAAAATATTCCTCCTGCCCCTCAACAAATGTTCTTCTGGCCTCTCCTTCTAGCACATGCTCTGAATCTTTGTCGATCCCTTTTTTGGCTGTACTTGTGTACCTTAGCCAGTTATCTTTTGGGCGAGGCCCTTTGATTGCCTCACAATCTATTGTTGGGAAAGGATTTAGTCTCCAGGGAACTTTTAACTGTGTGGCCTTCTTTAGAAAGAGATGGGTGTGCTTGTGGCTGGGAGAACCACAATCCTATTTTGAAACATTTTTATAGGGCACAAGGCAGAGGTGGGCAGATTGTAAAGAATGAATCCATGGGGAAAGTAAAAGAAGATGGATAATGATAAATCACACTAAAAGTTGCAGGTGATACTACCCAAAGGTGCTTTTTCTGGAGGCAACTGGACTTCCTTGTTTTTTTTTTCTTTTGAAGACGTTTCGCTTCTCATCCAAGAAGCTTCTTCAGCTCTGATAGGATAGTGGGGGAATGGAAGGATTGATATTCCTTGCAGACAGCTGGTAATCTGCATCTTTTTAGAGGGTCATTAAAGCACTTGGAGGTTTATCTGTGTCCTCAGGGTCACCTGAATGGCGCCCCTGGTTCCTGTGGTCTGCCATTTTTTCCTCTGGAAATCCATTCCTACTCCCACACCTTTCAAAGGGTGTTCATTTCAAATTGTATAGCTAAAAGTCTAGAGATTCTCAGTCATCCAGGTCATGGTTGTCCCAAAGGTGCTTTTTCAGGAGGCAACTGGACTGTCTTGTTTTTTTCTTTGAAGACGTTTCGCTTCTCATCCAAGAAGCTTCTTCAGCTCTGACAGGATAGTGGAGAATGGAAGGATTGATATTGTTGATACTACAAAGGAATGGATTGGTCAGGTTTTGACTTGCCACTAGCTGCACCTGATTTCTAAAAATGTTTTTGTTCTGTAATTCTTCTGTCATCTAGCATGAATAGATGTTAAATGCCAGCTCTACGGTTAACCTATAACACAAACAATAATAGAGAATTATTTCAATCAATATATTTGTATACTGACTGTATACAAGTTACAGGCAGTTCTCAACTTACAACAGTTCATTTAGTAACCAAAGTTACAACAGACCTGGAACTGTTGTACTGGGACTGGTTTCTTTACACTTATGGCCATTGTGGCACTCCACCTGATCATGTGATCCAAATTCAGGCGCCATTTAGGACGTTTGTAGGGTGTCCTGAGGTCATGTGATCTCCTTTTGTGCCCTTCTGACAAGCAAAGCCAATGGGAAAGCCAGATCCCCTTTACAACCGTGTTAACTAACTTAACAACTGCAGTGATTCACTTAACAACTCTGGCAAGAAAGATCGCAAAATGGGCCAAAGCTCACTTAACAACTATCTCACTCAGCAGCAAAAATGTTGGCCTCAAATTGTGGACATACGTTGAGGAGTACCTGTAATAAAATCAAAACATTTGCATAATGCCTCTTAATAAATATATAATCATCGTTAAAACACAGGGCCAGTTTATCTGCAGAGCACTTTTCGTTAAGGACGTCTTCCCCTCTTACCAGGTCAGATGGGATGGGCATGCTTCTAGTCCAGGGCTCTGGAGCCACATGTGGCTATTTCAGCCCTCTGCTGAGGCTCCCTGTTGCCGCCACAATTTTGAGAGGAGCTTCCAGTTTTGGGGAGGAAAAGTACGGCGCACCAGGAAGTGACACTATGGCAAGGGGCGGGTTTTCTGGTCAGCTCCGCAATTCATAGGGCTTTCAGTTAGGACAGGTGCTAGGCATCCTTTTTCCTCTACCTGTCTATGGTGGTGGAACCGGATTTCCGGTCAGCTCCAGAATTGAACGGGGGGCTTCTGGTTAGGACCTTTGTGGCTCTTTTGAGTGTTTAAGGTTGCCGACCCCTGTTCTAGTCCCTTCCCCTGAATATTGCCATCTGATGGGAGCTAGGAAGCAGTGCCCCTGCCCTACGGAACACTCTGCCCCCTAAGGTTTGGCCGGCATCTACCCTCCTAGTCTTCCATAAAACCCCGAAGACCCAGCTTTTCCCTCAAGTGCTTGGGATAAGATTAACGACTGTACATCAGAAGCTTGACTTCGTGCCAGGTTTTTTTTTGTTTTTAATGAGTTTGTTTTTAATAGGGTTTTTATGTTGTTTGGATTAGGAGCTGCCCAGAGTTTGTTATAAGATGGCAGATATACAAATGCTTTAAATAAATAATAGAAACTAATGAACTAATTGTGCAATTAGAATTTTGGATTGTTACTAACAACTTGCATGTATGAGAATGTAAAAAGCCCATTATAGAGGCTTTTATTGATTGTTTCATACAATTTAGAGGCCACCCATTTCCAAATGACTCTGGGCCACTTAGACATTTTAAAAGCAAGAAATATAAAGGAGCAAATCATTACTCAGAAGAACCACCATAGAGAAAGCAATAAAACTGACAGAAGTTTGACAACCCACCCTATTCCAGGGGCTAGGAGAAATATATTTATATATTTATTTGCATCCCATCTTTATTTTTATTTTTTTTTACACACCACACACCTGCCTCCTCCTAATTTCCCCATCATGACAACCCTGTGATGTGGGTTGAGCTGAGAATAATTTTCCTAAAATCTTCCAGTTGGTTTTCACGACTAAGAAGGGACTTGACCTCATGGTCTCCTGCTTTCTAGCCTGGTGCCTCTCAAAGGTTTTACAGTGGGAGTCATACAGATCACTGGGAAGATATCATACTTGTGAGCAAATCCAGAAAAGACATACAGGTAATCCTCAATTTACAACTAGTCACTTAGCGTCCATTCAAAGTTACAATGAACTGTGATGACTCCCCCGCACGCTTCCCCAGATGCCTCTCCAGATATCAGCTTGGAGGAAGATGAACCGGTTCGGGGCACATCAGGAGGGGAGTTGGTCAATGGTTGTCTGAGAGTGATTTGGCCGAAGCACAGCTGCAGCAGGACAGCCCTGAGGCTTCAGGGGGCGAAAGAATACAGCTGCAGCCGGTCAGTGATGAGGAAGAGGAACTGCCTTCTGCACCTGATCCCAAAACACTGTAGGGCAGAGAAAAGGCAAGAGCGCAGCATGCAGATTACTCATGAGGAGGCAGCCTCACCCTTCTTGATGGGCTGCACCAAAAATTGACTATTTAACACAGCAGACAGATGGAGGCGATGCTGGGAACAACGTGTTCATTTCCAAGCTGTGTGTTCTTGCCTTGAACTTTGGATTGTGTCTCTTCAGCTGTTTCCTTTGCTTTGCCTTGCCTTTGCTTGGGAAGTTGATTTTTGCCTAATGGACTGGACTAGCTTTGGCTTAATTTGAGTAGCCTGTGAAATTCACTGGGGTTGAGCTGGTCCCGGCGCAGGGAATTTCAGTGCTTCTTGTAACTTCAAATGGTCAGTAAATGAACTGTTGTAAGTCGAGGTCTACCTGTATTCCAGGTGTGGCCTTACTAAGGCTTTATAAAGCAGTACCAATACTTCATGTGATTTTGATTCTATGCCTCTTTTTTAGACAACCAAGGGTTGTATTAGTTTTTTTGGCTGCTGCCGCAGACTGCTGGCTCATATTTAAGTGATATTTTAGCCAGTCTATTCCATGATGAGCTTTATAGGGATGACGTGCACCTTGAATTGACCCAAAAGCAGGGTAGATAAAAATCAATGATTTTAAAAAAAATATGTTTTTTTAATCAGATTTTTTAAAATTTAAATCGGATTTTTTTTTAAATCAAATTTATTTTAATAAAATGCTTTTGGAGTAAAAATCTTATCTAAAGATACTTTTCTATTTAAGATACATGAATAATTTAGTTTATTCAGCATGAAATGGAGCTTAGTTATGTAGCATGAGGCTGTGTATTCTGCAACATTGCAACCGGGTCAGAGGAGTAGCAGAGATGACAGCTGCTCTTTAAAAATCATGATTTAAATCGAGTTGATTCAAATCAAGCCTTTTCGACTTGATTTAAATCAAATCCACCCTGCCCAAAAGCCAACTGGCAAGCATTGGAGTTGGCACAGCACTAGGATCCCATGGATATACCAAAGCATGTGCTGTGGTTGATTTATTCTACGTATTATTACTAATCATTAGTAATATCTCGCTTCTTTTCCAATCTAACAAAAAGCAAGATTTGACAGCTAAAATAACATTAATTTTAATATTATTTTAATAAAATAATAAAATATTATTTTAATAAAATTCTTTTTTTTTTTAAATAACCTGATTGTGCTCAAGGTTAATTTTTAAAAATATCGTAGCTCTATTTAACTTTCAATACATCACTTTCTTATGTTTTAACTTTACAGGTAGTCCTTGACTTACGGCCACAAATGAGCCCAAAATGTATGTTGCTAAGTGGGAAATGCATTAAGTGAGTTTTGCCCCATATTGCTACTTTTCTTGTCACGTTTGCTAAGTGAATCACTGCACTTGTTAAATTAGTAACACCGTTGTTAAGCAAACCTGGCTTCCCCATGGACTTTGCTTGTCAGAAGGTCACAAAAGGTGATTACATGACCCAGGGACACTGTAACCGTCATAAATATGAACCAGTGGTCAAGCATCCAAATGTAAATCAGGTGACCATGGGGGTGTTGCACTGGTCATAAGTGTGAAAAAAGGTTATGTCATTTTTTCAAGGGCATTGAAACTTTAAATGGTCACTAAATGAACTGTTGTAAATTGAGGTCTACCTGTATTAAATTCCCAGGGCAGTAATCTAAAAACCCATCTCTCTCTCCGTGACTCTCAGGTGGTAGAACAGAATTTGCTAAGATTTAATTCCTCAATTTTACGCTGAATTTTTTTCTTATTAAATTCCTTAGTTTGAGAAGGCTGGTTTAGAAAAAAACCTGACAAGAGATGTTGCAAACCAAAGTAGTCTGCACACTAATTGCTTAATTTATTTTATGACGTTGCCCAATGTAATTTAGAAATTTAATATGTACTAATCACGTTGGGTAACCGCATGAAACAAATTAGGGGTTGGGTCTTTTGAGATAGCCCAGATAAAGAACATTATTTATTCTTGTTTTTCTTCCTCCTCTCTGTATAGGACATCTGGAACTATTTTGCTTTTATGAAAACGTGATCACGTCAATAACAACTATGCATTAATGAGATACTGAAGGGAGATAAAAACCAACTAAAAGAATGAATAGTGAAGAGGAATTTTATGATGCTGTCACAGGTAAGTTAATCCAGTATAAAGTCTTAAATTTGTCCGAAATCAGGATCCTCGGCTTCTGTCCTGTGGAGCACACATATAATAATGCTGGGAAAGCAGCTGGCGTAGGGCCCATAACACCTGCTGGGTTCCCTCCTTCCCGATTCCTTATGCCTTCAAACTTTTTCTTTCAACAAAACAAGCCTCTCTGATCACATAAGGCAGGGGTGCCAAACTGGCGGCCCATGGGCCGGATGCGTCACACGTAGGCCACACCCACCCTAACTCCACGAACGGAAAAAAACATTGCGATACATCACATGATGGCAACGTGACCAGAGGTGGGTTTCACATAATTTTATCACTGGTTCGCCGTGCACCAAAAATGTGAGCGCATGTGCGGTTTGCACGCATCTACGCTTCTTAGAAAACGTGGCTAAATAGGACGGCATAGCGCTGGGGCAGGTGGGTGGGCTCACCCGCAGATTGCCACTACTGGTTCAGCCGAACCAGTCCAAACCAGCTGACTACCACCACTGAACGTGACATGGTGAGTTTGACACCTGTGACATAAGGCCTTGGAGCCTAGTGGATGAGCAGAGCCAACTATGGTCTCATCGCCATATCTCCTGCTCTTGAGGCAACTTTGCTTTAGCAGCAATCTTAGTGGAAGAAGAGCCCTGGATGTCCTAGTAGCCTGCTGTCCTCTCTCTATTGCTCTTCTCGTTGTCCTCCTTCCTGCTAGCGAAAGAGCCCAGAATGAACGAGGTTCTCAGAGAAAGGGGTACCAGCTTATGAAGCGCAAGAGACCAGGGTCACATGTGAAGAAATCAACTGATTTCTTGCGAAACAGAATCTTTTCAACTGATGGTGGCTGCTTAGAGTCAGATAAGAGTCTATGGAATTCAAGGGGGACTTGTGGCTACAGAGGAATTCTAGGCTGATTCCTCTTTTAACTCCGCCCACCCAGATTCTGCCACTCGTTTTCTTATAGAGCTTCAGTTATTCCCATGTTTGTCTGAAGCGGTATAGGGTCTTCTGCTTGAGCAGGGGGTTGAACTAGAAGACCTCCAAGGTCCCTCCCAACTGTTATTCTGTTTCTCAAATTGTTAGGCAATTATTTTTGCTTAGGAAAACCTTCCTTCCTTCCTTCCTTCCTTCCTTCGGAAATCCTTCCTTCCTTCCTTCCATCCATCCATCCATCCATCGGGCAAATAGTAGATAAAAGCAAAATCTCTGAACCGCATGACACTCATTCTTAAGTACCTTAACTTAGTACCCTAAAGACTAATTATATGCTAATTTTGGGCTGCTTCACACATTACTAGTTTTCTATACAGATACAATTATTATTTTGTAAATGAGGTTCAATTATAATAAAGTTAATTATATGCCCCCTCTCTCTTATGAGATTATGAAGATGACTGTTCTTGTTGCTTTCTCACATGCTCTAATAACTAAGTGCTTCTGTGCTGACAAAAATAAACTAGAAAAGAGCCACTGAAAACAAAAGAGAAAAACTAGCACTCTTGAACACATGATCATGAATACTTAGTAATACCCAGAGCGTTGCCATATTATTTAAGACATGCAAACATAAGGAATTAATTGGCTCCTTTGACTTCTTAAAGCTTACATCTTAGAGCAAGGCATAACCAGTTGTCCCTTTCCTTGTTACCACATTGAAAACTAGATTCTAATGGTAGTTAAATAGCTACCTTGGTGGTTAGGGGAAAAGGCAAAAGGCATACTTTGGTTTGAAATGAGTGGACTCACAGCTTTGTGAGGGATAGAGGTTTAAACAAAAACTAGAAAAACAGGTGACTGCCTTTTTCAAAACTAATAGGGAATACTGGGAAGGCCAAGAGTTTAGCAACAAGAAACTTGCTGTTTAACGATTACTCTGGCTTGCTAGATGTTTTCTTCAGTGGAAAAAAAAAATTTATCAGATTGATCATCTTGGAAATATATATATACCGTGTTTCCCTGAAAATAAGACAGGGTCTTATTTTCTTTTGACTCCCGAAATAAGCGCTTGGCCTTATTTTGGGGGAGGTCTTATTATTTTTGAGGTGCAGGAGGTGGCGAGCGTGGTCACCTCATGGCTGCTGCTGTGTTTTGGGGAG
>JANHFT010003068.1:0-10870 GCA_032467955.1 Pseudoxenodon macrops | reverse complement strand
TGTCCTTTTATGTACACTGAGAGCATCTGCACCAGAGACAAATTCCTTGTGTGTCCAATCACACTTGGCCAATAAAGAATAAAGAAGAAGAAAAGAAAGAAAGAATTCTAAATCTACTGCCTTCTCCTTTGCAGTCCGATAATAGCAGTCGCACGTAGATTTATATACCGCTTCACAGTGCTTTTACAGCCCTCTCTAAGCGCTTTACAGAATCAGCCTCTTGCTCCCAACAATTTGGGTCCTCATTTTACCGACCTCGGGAGGATGGAAGGCTGAGTCAACCTTGAGTCGGTCAGGATCAAACTGATGGCGGTCGGCAGAGTTGGCCCGCAATACGCATGCGCAGAAACAAAATCCAAGATGGCAGCGCCCACAGAGACACCGACAGAACCGGCTCTGTGATGTCATTGCGGTTCTATAGAACCGGATAGAACCGGTAGGAACCCACCTCTGCCTCACCCCATTGCTAAGAGGTCCGTAAAGGGGGCATGCATAAGTGCGCCAGCGTGCTACTGTCCCCATTTATCCGTACCCATTCCCTGTGTTCATATCCATGTTTATACTTATATCTGTTACCACGTACATGTTTGACACACACACACAGACACACACAAAAAGCAGACTCCGTTCTCTGAAGTTTTCTGGTGATGTTTTTGGGGGAGGGCAGAGGTGGGTTCCTACCAGTTCTATCCAATTCTATAGAACCGGTAGAAACTTGGCGATGATGTCACGGAGTCGGTCCCGTCAATGTTTCCTTGGGCACTGCCATCTTGGATTTTTGATTTAATTTTTGATTGCTGTGCTTGCTTCACACGCACACACACACAGCATGACTCTGAGCAAACCAGCAGCAAAAATATCCAGAAACCACCACCACCCCTCGGGGAGAGAAGAACAATCACTTTACACTTTAGTTGCCAAAACTGCGTAAAACCGTACAGAAAGGAACTTGGACTCCTCCTTCTCAACGGTGCTCCAGATGCCTCCTGAGAGTTTAAAAAAAAACATTCAGGGGAAGAATTTTCTGCCTGTTTGGGGGGGAAAAAGATACGTGTTCCTTTATTTTCGGTGTTCTTTATTTATTGATGGCGAGTTGGCTGCCTGAATGAACTTCACAGATGAAGAGGCGGAGCAACGTATCCGAATAAATAAAACATACCATGGCGGCAGCTCCCTGATACTTGGCAGTAGGAAACGGAGAGGGAGCTGCAATTCAGTTGATCTCCCGGTAGCAGAAATCGCTACGCATCTTTCTCTTCTGCCTGGAAAAACCTCATATTTCCTACAAATGGGGGAGTGGGTGGGAATTCACCTGCCTCTGTGATTGGTCGGGTGTTATTAACGGAGGAAAAATAAAATTCTGCAAACAAAAAACAACAACCAGTGCTTACCCATTTTGGCATTTTCCCACCTTCGGGGTCATGGTGATGATATTGGAGGACAATGACCGTTACCACCACCGAAAGTCCAACAATAATCATAGTACTGGCGAAATATTGAGCTACGGAAGGAAACAAGAAATACATTTTTTTTTAAAAAAAAATAGCGTCAGGCCTGGAAACCATTTTGGGCTTTGGATCTTCAGGCCTGCCACATTTAGTGCTGTTGGAAACTGGGAGAGGGAATTGTATGGAGTAAATTGTATAGAGCTGCATTAGGTACATTTCATCTTGTTGTTCAGTCATTACCGTATTTTTCGGACTACAAGACGCACCAGTGTATAAGATTTCAACGAGGTAAGTAAGAAAAAAATGGTTTTGTCATCCCCGGCCCCCACAAGCACTCTGCAGGCATCCCAAACCCTCTGCGCACCCTGTTTTTGCAAAAAAACAGGCCCATTTTTCAGAAAAATGGGATGCGAGGCAGGGCTTCAAGAGGCCAAAAATTGCTGTATTCGGTGTATAAGATGCCCCAACATTTCCACTTTCTTTTAGGGGTGAAAAAGGTGCTTCTTATCGTCCGAAAAATATGGGTAAGTCATGTCCAGCTGAAGGTGTCAGAAAATATGAATCCAGGAGTTTCTGTACTTGGAAACTGCCTTCTACTCCCCTATCTACCTGCCATGACTTCTGTGCCAATGAAAGAGGAGATTAAGGTTTCCCCTTTTCCACTCCAAAAGTCAGTTTTTTTTAATTATTTAATCTAAAATAGAGAATATTTGTAGCACAGGGTTGACATGTGGGGTCCTTGGTGTTCTTTGAGCTTGCTTTTTTTTTCCTTGCAGACATTTCACGACCCAAACTAGGTAACATCATCAGTGCTGACCACAGGAGCACTGATGAGGTTACCTAGTTGAGTTATGAGACGTCTGCAAGAAAAAACAAGCCAGCTCAGAGAGCACCAAAGACCCATGAAATCTAAAATCCTGTGAAGCTAGGACTGCATAAGACACAAACTCCCTGAATGAGTTCTTTTTTGAGACTGCATTGCAAGGTGGAATGGAGCTTTTCTTCTTTGAAAGGGACTTACCAATCAACGGCACAGAATCCGATGTCGCTGGCATGATTTCTGCCACCAGGAGCATAAAAACGGTGAGGGATAACAATACTGTGATTCCTGGAAAACAAATGATTGGGTTGGACTCAGGGCACAGAACAGGCTGAGGTTGAACAAAAGTGATTCAATATACCAAAGTTCTCAACTTTGGCAACTTTTAGATGGAGCCTTCACAATTTTCGGTTTTGAGAATTGAAGTCCATACATCTGAAAGTAGCCAAGATTGAGAAACAATGAAATCGACGGTATCGTGAAAAATCTCAATCCCTCTGCGGCATGGAACCCAACCTCACCCATCCCTGATGCTCTTCAGATGTCCCAGTTGGCTTTTCAACCGCTTGTAAAAGATACCTGGCACTTGGCAAAGTACCCCAAAGGATGGCCAGGAACTGATAAGAGGAAGGTTGGTGAGACCGGAAGTGTTAACGCTGGACGGGAGAAGACAGATGGAATCTGGAACAGTTGACGTTCTTCGCCAATGTCTCAAAGAAGAGATGGAGGAAAGACTGAGGGCACCGGATGTTGTGTTTTTATCTTGATGATAAAATACTTTGTGGGGAGATAATTCCGGCTGGGGGTGTCTTTGGCAGCCCACCATGGTGTTCTTTCTACCACTTTTTATACGCTCCATTTTTCATGTATGTCTACTCTACGCAAGGCTGGTGAAATCTTAAATTCCTTGCAAGAATGCTCTCAGGAGCAACAAAACCCACCCACCCAGTCTCACAGAGGGTGATCCTTGTAGGCCCCTGGCAATATCAACCCTACGTATATTTAGCAGGCAAATGACTACGCGTTTCCCCATCCTTCTGGCTTTGCTCCACTGCTAAGTAACCAACTGTAAAATATTTAGTAGCTTTCCTTTGACTCTTGTTCACGTTGTGGAAAACAAGGGGATGGAGAGACAGACAGACAGAGAGAGAGAGAGAGAGAGAGAGAGAGAGAGAGAGAGAGAGAGAAGACGCCATATTCGATGTGGAGGAGGAGGAGGAGGAGGAGGAGGAGGAGTTGCAAATGGTATCCTTTGGCACTTTGATTCCACATTGCTCATCTGTTGGACAGAGAAGCTCGGGAAACTGGAGTGCCAAAATGAATCATGCTCTTTTTCCCCCCAACAATTGCTAAAAATATACATTAAGTCAAGATTTTACGTCCTTTATGAGATAAAACCAGGGATGTGTCTATACTCTTAACCAGTGAAACTCTTAACAAGAAGGCAACTGCAGTCGTACTTGGGAGCCATCCTCATTGAGCAAAATGGAACTTGCTCGTGAGTAGGTGCATGGGGTTGCAAAGACACTACACATTTGGAAATGCCTGGTGTGAAACTCACTTCTGCTGTCAACACAGGAGCATCTCTGGGAAAGTTGTTTTCTCTTGTTCATGTCTGCCCACCAGGATTCTGGGAACTACAATGTTTCGCTCCATTGTTCCAGTTTAGAACTGCTGGATTCCTTCTGCTAATGGCAAGACTAGGACTTGGTTAGCACACCTGGCTCCAAAAATCAAGATGAACATCGAGTTACAGCAAATAATTAAGGGAAACTCTGCTGCAACTAAACGTTCATCTAGATTTTTGCAGTTGGATGTAGCAAGTCTAACAACTGGAAGCAGAAACTTCAATGCGCTTCTTGGCCAAGTTAGCAATTGAAACAGATCTGGTGACCAACATTTTAAAAAAAAACAACCACTGATTTTTTTTTAAGTTTCAAGGTTATAAAAGTTATATGGGCTACAGTTTTCTCAGCTGTTGGTTTGACTTCCTTCACTCCCGGCTCCTGATCCAATTCTTCTATGATTTCATGGACATTTCTTTCTACATGCTTAAAACTGGAGGTGACCTTCAGCGAGAAGAACTTTCCTTCAAAGCAAACAGAATCGCCTCTTTACCAAGTGAAATTTTCTCCCCGGAGTCAGCTGGAAGCAGGAAGACCAGAAGGGCAAGTGCTGAGATCAGGACGCAGGGGATGAGAAGATTCAATCCATAATACAAGGTCCTCCTTCGCATGGTGATTGTAAAGGTCACATCTGGATAGGGCTCTTTGCAACAGTCGTAGAAGGATTCTGTCCTCTTGCTTGGGACTCCTGTGTGGGGAGAACAAAAATTCAGATGGACCAGCCATTGAGGTAGGGGAGGAGGAGAGGGGAGAGGAGAAAGGGAGGGGTAGGAGAAGGAGAAGGAGAAGGGGAAGGGGAAATGGAGAAGGGTAAGCAGAGGGAGGAAGAGGAGGAGAGGGAGGAAGAGGAGGAGGAAGGGAGGAGGAGGGGAAGAGGAGGAAGGGAGGAGGAGGGGAAGAAAAGGAGGAGAGGCGGAGAGGGACAAGAACAACAACAAGGACTATGGGGTCCTTGGTGATCTCTAAGCTTGGTTGTTGTTTTCCTGCAGACCTTTCATTACCCAACCATATAACTCTGTTTATGTACTAGTGAATTGTTATGACTTATTCGTTACGTTGAAAGGGGGATCTATCTTGCTGGATTTTAGTAAGAAGGACTGGAAAAGAAAAGAAAAACTATTTTATCCTTAATATTACACTCAGGCTTTCCAACCAAATGAGTTACACCGTGTCATCTCTCCTTTTATTATTTGAGGGACGGGTAAAACTATGCATTTCACAACAATAGACACTACAGTAGCTAAACGCATTCCATGCATTAAAAAAATGATCCCAACACAATAAAAATCAGATTATTGCAGAAGTGCTCCTGGCCATATCTAAGGCTGCATGGTATGAAGACCCATCTTCAGTGCCTCTATAAAAAAATATAAAAATTAAGCAGATCCAGGAGAGCAAGCCATTCAGGGGGGGCGGGAATGAAATCAGCAGGATGTGATCAAGAGCGTCTCCGAACACGGCATGAAAAGATTCCACAGGAAGCACGTGAGAAGCTCAGAACAAAATTGCCTATATCCTAACCTAGGCGAGTATTGGGGTGATCCTTTGGCTGAATACTTCTTATGCCGGGGAGTTGAAGAGGGTGGGGGACCCACAATCATATCTATCCTGGCAAAAATAAATCAGAAAAACAAACACACAAGCAAAACACACAATGAAGCAACATGTCGGAGAAAGAATTGAGTTGGGAACTTTGCAGCGGGAGAAAAAAACGTTTGAAATCGAGAAACGAAACGGGGAGATTATTTCTGCTTAGAATTTTTAAAACAAAAACGAGTATCCAAACAATCTGATCATTTAGGGGTGGTTGTTAAAAAGTGGTGGGTTTTTTTCAGCGACAATGGAATAATCCTTCTTTGGGAAGGATCTAAAGGAATCCCTTGTGAAAGGATTCATTGATCGGCAATGAACAAGTATGAACAGACGAGTTGGGAAATGTATGAAAATATTCCATTGCAACAACAACAAAACCCACAATGTTACACTCCTTTTTCTGATGAAGTACTCAAGGCCGTTCACGGCGCTAAAAAAATGAAAACTGCATATTGCGGCAGTCAATGGAAAGTATGTCAACCCGTTTGGGAAAAAGAAAAGCTTGAAAAAATACAGTACATATATACATGGGGTGGAACAAGAGACAGGAATGACGAAACCAGCTTGCAAAAATAGTGAAAAGGGGATAAGGAGAACGCAGAAATGCTATATACATTGTTGTAGAATCAGCAGCTGAAATTAAAAGTAGGTTAAAAAGTTGAACGTTCTTTCAGCCCTAGGAAGGAGGGCCATGGCAAACCCCTTCTGAAAAACCTTGCCAAGAAAATTACAAGGATAATCGCCAAGAATCGTACACGATTGATCAGAGTTTGAGGATTCTGCAAAAGATCTTAGCTTGAGCAGGGGGTTAGACTAGAAGACCTCCAAGGTCCCTTCCAACTCTGTTATTCTGTTATATCCACACACACAGAGAGAAGTGTTGGATATTGAACACAACAGATAACGGGGACAGTGGGAATCTTCGGGGCATGTGGGAGCATCCAAAAAGTCGAAATGGTGTCTGTGACTGTGATCAAAGCTCCGCCCATTTTTAATTTTTCTTATTTTAATTTACTTATCGAATTCACGTAGCTGCCCATCTCACAAGCATGTCATTCTGGGCAGCGTTTTTATGTGCCCTGCTGATACAAAACATGTAAAATAAGAAGGTGAGGTTTTTGAACACTCACTCTTCATCTTGACTTCTTTTACAAATGTTCCTACAAAGGTGAAAACTTTGAACTCCCCCCAGAATCAGAAACTACTACAGGTAGTTCTCGACTTACGACCACAATTCAGCCCAAATTTTCTGCTGCTAAGCAAGACAGTCCAGTGAGGTTTGCCCCACTTTGTGACCTTTCTTGCCACAGTTATTAAGTGAATCACTGCAGTCGTTAAGTAAGTACACAGTCGTTAAGTGAATCTGGCTTCCCCATTGACTTTGCTTGTCAGAAGATCGCAAAAGGGGATCATGTGACCCAGGGACACCGGCACCGTCATAAATATGAACCAGTTGCCAACTGTCTGACTTTTGACCATATAATCATGGTGAATGCTGCAATGGTCATAAGTGTAAAAAACGGTCATAACTCACTTTTTTCAATGGCATTGTAACTTTGAATGGTCACTAAATGAATGGTCGTAAGTCGAGGACTAGCTGTACTTCCCAGTATATTGTCCAGTTAGGAGAACAATTTACCAAGGCTGAAGTTCTTGCTTTTTCTTGTTTTACAAAAATATAAACAATATGCCAAATATAATTTCCATTCATGCTGAAGTTTAGTTCTCATTTTTCCTGCATTTTTACCACAAAAGATATAGTAACTTTCAAGAACAGCCTAATGGAGACCAGAGGAGATGGTCAGTCCACATTCAAACAACCACTTTCACTCTTTCTGGTATACTGATCATCTTAACGTCGTGTTTCAGAATACCAAACCCTACATAGGTCAAATATAAGTAATAACAGATACCAGAAGTCACCAGAGATGAAAAAGGGAAGACTTGCCTGGACTGAAGATTTTTGATCCGGGAAAGCATGTCCAGATGTCCTGCTGAATATTGTTCAATGACGTCCATCACATCGTACGGCCGCAAGCTCTCCTTGAATTTTCGCTTGGAAACCAGGAACCGCATGATGCTAAAGCAGAAAAACAAGAGTGACAAGAAGAAACCTGCAGTGGTTTATTCTTTCTACCTGTCCATCTGTAGTTGGGTGATATCATAAGGGGAGACTGGAAATCTATTGCTTTAAACCAGTGTTTCTTAACTTGGGCAATTTGAAGATGTGTGGACTTCAATACCCAGAATTCCCCAGCCAGCTGGGGAATTTTGGGAGTTGAAGTCCACGTATCTTCTAGTTGCCTAGGTTGAGAAACACTGCTTTAAACAATAATGTTATCAATATCTGATAGAGCTGTTAAATGTCAACCTTGCAAGGCAAGAAGTACACCCAAGAATACAGGTAGTCTTCGACTTACGATCATTCATTTAGTGACCATCTGAAATTACAATAGGACTGAAAAAAGTGACTTATGACCTTTTTTCAAACTTACGACCATTGCAGTATTCTGACGATCACATAATCAAAATTCAGACGCTTGGCAACTGGCATGTATTTATGACAGTTGCAATGTCCTGGGGTCACATGATTACCTTTTCTGACCTTCTGACAAGCAAAGTCAATGAGGAATGCAGATTCACTTTACAACTTTAATTTAGCAACTGCGGTGTTTCACTTAACAACTGTGGCAAGCAAGGTTGTGAAATGAGTCAAAAATCACTTAACAACTCTCTTGCTTAGCAACAGAAATATTGGGCCCAATTGTAGTCGTAATTCGAGAACTACCTGTACACCAAATCGCAGAGTTTCTCTCATATATTTCTTTCTAAGGCTTTATAAAGCAGTACTAACATGCGAAATATTGGTACCACTTTAAAAAGCCTTAGTAAGATCACTCCTGGAATACTGCATCCAGTTTTGGTCACCACATTACAAAAAATATATTGAGAGTTTGGAAAAAGTGCAAAGAAGAGCAACTGAGATGATTAAAGGCCTGGAAATTAAAACATATGAAGGACTGCAGGATTTGGGTTTGGCTAGTCTAGAGGAAAAAAAGGACTAGTGGGGACACGATAGCAGTATTCCAGTATTTGAGAGGCTGCCATAAAGAAGAGGGGTCAACTTATTTTCCAACGCACCGGAAGAAACAATGGATGGAAACTAATCAAAGAGAGAGAAGCAACCTGGAATTAAGGAGAAACTTCCTAACAGGGAGGACAATTAACCAGTGGATCAGCTTTCCTCCAGAAGTTGCAGGTGCTTCATCACTGAAGGTTTTGAAGACAAGACTGGACAGCCATTTGTCTAAATTGGGTCTCCTGCTTGAGCAGGGGGTTGGACTAGAAGGCCTCGAAGGTCCCTTCCAGCTGTATTCTGATTGTATTGATTGAAATCTTTCCTTCATTTGAGGCCAACACAGTCCCTTATAAATCCTCATCAATAACAGTGGCCTTTTGAGCACTGTTTCCTGTGGTCACATTTTTTACGTAATGTGGACACACGACTTACCACACTGCCCGGATGCTGGCTTTAAGGCCTGGTGTAAGGTCTTCTGTCAAAAATTCACAGTTGCAGCTCTTGTTGTCAGGATCAGCCATATCTTCTCCAGGGAGGCTTGCTTCTAGTTGCAGGTGGGAAGAAAGGTGTGAGAAGACAGATATTCAACAGGGAGAGCCTCAGGCTGGGGCAAAATGAACAGAAAAATAAACTAGCAAGAAAAGCAGGCGATGAAGGTGATGATGGGGGGAAAAAACATATTTATGCACTTTCTGCTGAAAGGTTCATCTGGAGAAGCACTTAAGTTTTTACTCGCTTTATTTAATGAATCATATTGTGGCTTTCCAAAGGCCTCTGGATGATTTCCAGGATTAAAAGGAAATTAAAAGGTGCAGTTTACAGCTGCAAAAAATGCTACATTTAACATGAAAGGACTAAAGAGAGTTGCGTTATCCTCAGTGAAATGAAAAAACACACTTAACATTTCCCTGCAAAATCCAGAATAGAAAAAGGATGTCTTGTCCTAGAATGATGTTTTTATTCCGGACAATACCAGGTTTGAGAACTTATGGCCCAGTTAAACAATGGCAAAAGGATATATCTAGGTCAGGGGTCGGCAACCTGGGGCTCTGGAGCCGCATGTGGCTCTTTCATCTCTCTGCTGTGGCTCCCTGTCACTCAAAACATGCATCACAACCGCCAATGTGTGACACCCACCGGCATGTGATTTATTGAGCTTTTCGATCCTTGGCAGGCCAACAAGGATAAATCCAAGAAAAGAAAAGTTTCAGAAGAAAACAGAATGTTTAATTCAACTACATAGGCTAGTTTTGTGGTCGCTCAGGAAATAGTCAGGCACGGGAAGGGTTTTGTGACTCCCGGTGTTTTCTTTTCTGTGGGAAACGGGTCCGAATGGCTCTTTGAGTGTTTAAGTTTGCTGACCCCTGATCTAGGTTTTCTGTGACAGGGGAAAGAGAAGCATGAATTATAGATAAGGAGTTAGAAGATGCAAAGGAAAGTGGAAGAACTGGGTTTGCCTGATTTGAAATTGTATTTTGCAGCTTGCTACAGGTAGTCCTCGTTTTACAACCACAATTGAGCCCAAAGTTTCTGTTGCTGAATAAGACATTTGTAAATTTTATCCCATTTTATCCCATTTTGTGACCTTTCTTGCCAGCTATTAAGTGAATAGCAATAGCACTTAGACTTATATACCGCTTCACAGTGCTTTACAGCCCTCTCTAAGCGCTTATTGCCTCAATCTGGGTCCTCATTTTACCGACTGAGTCAACCTTGAGCTGGTCAGAATTGAACTCCAGGCTGTGAGCAGAGTTAGCCTGCAATACTGCATTCTAACCCCTGTGTCACCAGGGCGCCATAAGTACTGATTAAGTTAGTTAGCGACAAAAAAGGATCATAAACTGGGGCAAAACCTACTGGTAGTCCTCAACCTACGACCACAATTGAGCCCACTTCAGTTCTTAAATTAGTAACACGGTTGTTAAGTGAATCTAGTTTCCCAATTGACTTTATTTGTCAGAAGGTCACGAATGGGAATCAATCACCTGATTACGAGGCACTGCAACTGTCATCAATGTGAGTCAGTTGTAAAGGATCTGAATGGAGGGTGGGTTCTAATTTACCTCACCGCCGGTTCGCTGCCTCCCGCGCCACATGGGCGCGTTGCATGCACGCATGTACGTCTCATGCACGTGGGCGTGTCTCATGCACGTGGGCGTGCCTCATGCGTGGGTGTGCCTCATGCGCTCGCATGCGCAGTACAAAAAAGGCGCGAAACACTCCCCCCCAAAAAAGTACGAAAACAGGATGGTGACGCATGCGCAGTGCCGGAAACACGGCTTCTGCGCATGCGCAGAAGAAAAAA
>JANHFT010003067.1:106930-124466 GCA_032467955.1 Pseudoxenodon macrops | reverse complement strand
TGCACCAAAGACAAATTCCTTGTGTGTCCAATCACACTTGGCCAATAAAGAATTCTATTCTATTCTATTCTATGTTGGGGGTCAAGTGTTTCCTATTGCTAAAATTGTTCTTGTCTTCCTTCAAAGCAGTGGACTATGAAGGCAAATAACTGAATCACTGAATAACTGTTTTAAGTCACATAAATAGAAATACAACATCTAGCAAGTAAACAAATTCCACTGAAATTCTGCTATTACACAGATGCAGGATATAAAAAGTGAGAATAAAGTAATATATTTGTTATTAATTGTGCTAAAATTGTGATTACAGCTTTATTCTGGAAGAAAGCTGTTCCTCTATGAACTGTTTACATTCTTTCCAGAAAGCATGGAGACTTGAACCTTAACATAAATTCCTTATTTTGAATTTCAAAAATTGTTTCGTTTCTGACACTTAGTCCTGAAATTAAAATTCTAAATAAGGTTTGAAATAAATAACAATTGATTATTAGATGGAGGGATCAATAAGAAAAAAAATTGAACTATATTTTCAATGGAAACCAAACACCAAAATATCCTCCTAATACCATTTTCTAGTCGGCATAATAACATAATATATTTTGCTTATTTTTATTTATCAAGTTTATTTGCCATCGAACTCACAGTTCAGGCAGCTCTGAGCAGCTGATAATAGTCTCCTGGAATCATATTTCTTTCCTTTCTATGCAGTTGTATCCAGTTCTCAGAGACTGCCTGGACGAGTTCCTGCAGTTTTCTTGGCAAGTTTTTTTTTTTCAGAAGAGGTTTGCTATTGTTTTTTTTCCTAGGGCTGAGATAAAGTAC
This sequence comes from Pseudoxenodon macrops, assembly GCA_032467955.1. Classification (NCBI taxonomy): domain Eukaryota; kingdom Metazoa; phylum Chordata; class Lepidosauria; order Squamata; family Pseudoxenodontidae; genus Pseudoxenodon; species Pseudoxenodon macrops. The sequence goes on along the minus strand of JANHFT010003067.1, from coordinate 123,644 downwards.
TGGCCCAGATCACCCAGCTGGCTTTGTGCCCTAGAGTTGGACTAGAATTCACAGTTTTCTGGTTTCTAGCCTGAAGTCTTAACCGTTACACCAAATTGGTTCTCAGAATCATGTTATATTTTTCCTTTCATTTCTATCATAGGAATTTCGCTATTTCAATTTAATCTAGTTAATTATCTAGCCAGTGATGCCTATTGGTCTGGTGACTTGATCTAATATACACATTTTTCTTCCCATTCAAGTTTCAACAGAATGCGAGTCTGGGAAATTTCAGTAACACAACTCAAAATCCAAATCCTGTAATTGTAGACCTAACTGGATTGCATACAATGACCAACTTGGCTATTCATACCTGAAACTCCTCTAGGTTTAACATGCTCCAGTTTTTTTGCTCATTAAATTTCCCATACAAATTAAGTTGCCATTACATTTCAATGAGCAAACTATGGTTTGCGTAAACAAGAAAATCTGAATAGAATGAAGGAAAGTATATAAATATCTGAATAGTTAAATTATTTGCATTTGCAAATCGTATCCTGGGTGGATTATATAATATATGAAAATGAATATTTGAAATTGAAATTCAAAATTATCTTGTTAAAATTGGAGAATAGGATATAAACAAATTATGCCACATCCATTCTCTTTTCTGTCTTTCAACCCTGTTGTGTTGAGAATTCAATTCTGAAAGTTTAAAATATCTCTAAATGAGGGCTAAGTATAATGTTATGCTAGAAGTGGTGTTTAACCCCACCAAGGAACTGGGTGATTAAAAAAAAACTGGAGGTAGTACTAACAAAGTAAAAAAAGAAGAAGAGATATTTCTGTGTTTCCTGAATTACATTAAAATAAATCCATTCATTTTGTTAAAACTGTAACCATTCATTACCTTCTCCATAAATTGATCATGCTGCTATTATTATTGCCGCTGTCGTTAACAAGCCAGTTTTTCTTTCCTGGGCTCTTATTTCATGTACATGACTTTATTCCTTTGATTTTAGAAACTTCCTGCCCATTGGGAATCCACATTATCTGCTTTGCTATTTCATTTCCTTCTGATGAATACATTTACTGATGAACCTTTTGACTATGGCTAATAATTATGTGATTCTAGTTTGAACAATCCAATGATGGGAACAAGTTGATTTAGTCATAGTCAAAACAATTGTTTGAAAGTACAGTGGGAAGAGTACTTTATGACCTGTAAAGCACTTTCCCCTGATGTAAAATGTGTCTCTTTGGTCACATGATTGTGATCTAGGTGTTTGGCAATCTGTTTGCACTTACAACCAATGACCAAGCACCCTACAGTCTTGTGATTGCCATTTGCAATTTTCCCTGTTAACCTCTACAGAAAAGCAGTGCGGAAACTGGTAGGAAAGGGTTGCAAAAGAGAGCAAAAGGGCTGCCTGCCTGCCTCTTAGTATGAAGAGGGAGCATGAAGCTGAGATCCCCCCTTTGAGAGTGAAAAAGCTGCCTGCCGAAGGGAGGGAAACTTCTTGGAAGAGCTGCAGAAATGGAGGTCAACTCCCAAAGATATGAGCTCTGTTTCTGCAGCTTTTCAAAGTAGTTTCCCTCTGCATACAGAAGGGAGCTGGACTCCTCCAGTGAGGCGGAGAAACAGAGCTCAGATCCTGAAGATTTCAGCTCCATTCCTGCAGACCTTTGGAACAGTTCTGTTCCACACATGGAAGGGAGATGAATCACTGTGAAGGACTGCAGAAAGTAAGTTTGGATCTTTGGAATCCAACCTTTGTTTCTGCAGCTCACTGCAGGAGATTCCCTTCCATGTATGGAGGAGGGAAGGGGAAAACCTGTGGCAAGCTGTGGAAGTGAAGCTTGGATCCTGAAGATCTGTGATTTGTTTTTGCAGCCTGCCACTTATGTTCCCTTCTGCACATGGAAGGGAGCTGTCTGCCCTACTTTGGCTGGCAACTGTTTTGCTCCATTCAATGAACAACCCACATGGTCACTTAATGATTACAGCTGGGAGATCTAGAATTGTGTTCATTGAGTGAAAGAGTCATGGCATCTTGCTTAACAACCGCTTTGCTCAACAACTAAAATCCCAATCCCAATTGTGATTGTAAGTCAAGGATACCTGTAGGTCCTTCTTGCACTGAATCTTTTGTGTAAGACAAGTTTTAAAAAAATGAGTAGATGTGAGAAAATATAAGTCTGTACTGTATTTTATTAGCTATTGATTAGACTAAGCATATTAACTTGGATTAATGAATGCAGACTAAATACTTTATGAACAGAATGTTTGAAGGCCATAAACGTGTTAATGGAGCAGAAGTCTCAGAAGATTAGTACTTTTTTATTATTGTCATCCCAAAATAAAACTTACAAATGCAATCTAAATATTTACTTATCCTTTAGAACAACACCACACCTTTGTGCAGGGTGACTATAATCTCCTTAGCTTATTATAAAAAGGTAGTTTATTTTAACCGTCTTTTTCTCTCTCTTAGAATCTGGGCAGGTTGGGATATTTTTTCTGAATTCAGAAGAATTTGGTTTTTTGCTTATCGTGTAGAAATTGAAGCAATTATACACTTTTGTAGAATAACTGACAGAGAATTGTTGTCCTGCTAGCTCATTCCTTTGCATCTTTTCTTGGCCGGGCAAACCATCATGAAATTTTGGAACACTGTTTAAAACTTAGTTATAATGAAAGAACAGAAGAATTGTGAGATAAAGAGCAGTGTGAAAAATTTGTGAAATTCAACATTTGTTTAAAAAATGATTTGGAAATTCTAGGAAGGAGAGAACTGGGTAATAGAGAAAAATCAAATGAGGTCATCACTTATGCAGTGGTGATGAGACGGCTATGAAGCATATTGCCTAATTATTTTAATAACTTTTTTCATTAGTCAACCAGCTGGAATGCCTCAGATAATATAAATGAGTTGGGTACAAATTATATCTTGCTTTTGAAGATGGAATGATTTCTGATTTTGAGCCTGAAGCAGAAGACACCACTTCTAAACTAGCAATAGTACAGAGTAAATCCCACTGCTCAGATCCCACTGCAAATCTTCTATTCTTACTTAAAAGTAAGAATAGAAGATTTGTAGTAAATATTGATTGCATGAAATCCTTATCAGTTTCAATTTTTTCTATCACATTGGACAAGATAAACTTGTTAATACATTCTTTGGAATTGCAATCAAAACAAAGAAAATATAACTTGGTGTGTAAAAGAAGGATTTTACAATGTATGAAAAGTTACTGTTTTTGTAGATTACAGTTTTGGAAGGAGTTTATAATCTACAGACAAAACTCTGGTCATTGGGGGCCTAAAATTTCTCTCTCTAAAATACAGTAAGGTAATGTCTGTTTTGGAAATGTAAGTCCCTGATCAGTTTGCATTTTTATTACAAATAGACTTGAAGCTGCATCCGGCTGAGTACCTTTTTTTCTCCAACTCCTGTCTCTTTTCCTTCTTTCTGTGGTTACATGCTTCCATATAAATTACATTCCCAATAGCTGTTGGTGTTTATTTTTTGGCTTAATAGGCATTCTGCCTGAGAGATATACCATAGGGCTTTAGGTAACTCCATAGCCATTATTTTCTAAAGACTGCCTGTCTGAAAATGCTGAAATTTCTAAAAATTGGTTAACAGTTCATCCTTAGGGATACACAATTCCTATATTTTGTCTGCTTTAAAGATTTTTCTGGCCACCTCACAGAAGCTATGTGGCTCACCCCTCCCCACCTCTCTTTTTAATTTGAGACTGTCTAGAAACCAGTCTCTTTAAAGCCTTTAAAATATTTGTAAGCCTCTTGGGCCCCAATGTTTCTTCCAGATGGTAATAATCTGAGTCATGTTGTAATATACCATTTTTAAAATTATTTGTAAGCAGAATCATGCACTCGTGTACTAAAAGCAGGATTCTGCTTTCTCTTCTCTTGTATACTTAATGAAGGAAAATGATGAGTGATTTCTATTTGCAACGTTTAGACCTATTTCTGTTTCATTTTCTTCTTCCTGTTCAATAAGGGCAAACTTGATCTATTTTTTACCTTTCACAGCAAACTCCTTTTATATTTCTGATTCCTTAATTATTCAAAGCGATTGGTTTAAAAATATTATATAGTGAACTGTGAGGATGCATACTTTACATTGAGGTCCTGGGATGCGATTGTATAGTTGAGACAGGAAAACAAGAACATTATATATGAAACTCTTAAAAATTGTGGTCAAAGTTTTTTTTAAATCCTCTTGAAAGATGAAAAAAGGAGAAACCAGGAATTGCTATTGAAAAGTACATATATATATTTTATGAGAATACAGGGAGGGACTTGATTGAACATCTCATGTTGTCTTTTGTGAGACAAAAAGAACAATTCTTGCTCTTTGGCTGACAGTCAGTTGTGATATATGATCTCATGAAAGTAAAGAACCACCAGCTTGTTTTTGCCATTAATTCCTCCCTTGAATCCCACAAAAAAACCCTGGTGTTTTTATCTGGATATTATCTTTACTCATTTGGGGACCATATATTTTTATGTGCATGATAGGCAAGTATTATTTGTGGTAGTTAGATGATTGTGGATACTTTGGTTTCATGTTGCTGCATAAAAGTAAAAGGATATGCCATCTTCTAGGTGAACAATTATTTTTCAGAGAAAATTCTTGGAGAACTGCAAGCAGGTATCTCTCTTTGGGGATCTCTAAATTCCAGTTTTTACCATTTATTTTTATGTTTCCATGGCGTCCAAAGCAGCTCATGGTAAATACCAAGTATAGGTAGTACTTGACTTACAATTAATTTAGTGACCGTTCTAAGTTACAACAGCACTGAAAAATGACTTACAAATGTTTTTCACACTTACAACCATTACAGCATCTCGGTCACATGATCAGAATTCAGGCTGTTGGCAATTGGCGTTTATTTATGACAATTGTACTATCCTGAGGTCATGTGACAACCATTTGCAATCTTCACAGCTGGTTTCTGACCTCAAAGTCAATAGCGGAAGCTGGATTTGCTTAATTTGCTTAACATGATTGCATGATTCATTTAAGTGCAATTATTTACTTTACAACTTTGTCAAACATGGTCATAAAATGGGGGTAAAACTTAACAACTGTCTTGCTTAGCAGTGGAAATTTTGGGCTCAGTTGTGGTAATTTCTGTATCAACATATACCATTACTTTATAACGGGATTGTCCATTTTGAAAGGACCTCCTGGCATCATGCCTCCTAATGCTTTAAAATGTTTGCATATGTTGGAGGTCTTCTCAGATGGTTACATCATGTCAGCCTCCCAGGTAAGCCGTACAGGAAACTCACAACTAGATGAACTAATTCAAATTTATTGGAATTAAATAAATTATGTTTCTATATCTCTGAAGCAACTAAAGCATCTGGTCTATACTGAGGAAGGTTTTTTTGGCAAGGTTTTTTTTTTTGCTGCTTCATATTTCATTCTCTGTTACTTTAAAGTCTTATTGTTTTTTCAATGAGCTTCATGTAATAAGGGGAAATACATTATGCGCATTATACCTTTAACAAAGCAGCACCTCTCCATTTTTATTCAGTTTGAGATGCCTTGTAATCCAAGAGGTTATTCCTTTGTTCTTTCTTTCTGGTTATGTATTATTTTATTCACTGAAATGTGGGGGTTTTTTTGTATATTTTTTTTCTATGCCCTACAGCAGGGGTGCTAAAATCTGGCCTGTGGGCCTGGCCTAGAAATATCAAAGCAGTATCAGTAGCCAAAATGGGCAGTGGGGTCTCCACGTGGCCCGGTTTTGGTTGGCAGAGTGCTGCTGGAGGCCAGAAAGATGGGCCATGTGGGGGCCTTGTGTGGCCTCCGTGTGGCCCATTTTGGCCAGCAAAGTGCTGCAGGAGGCTGTTGAGACTGTAAATGGAGCAGAGGGGGTGGTATGCAGTCTCCTGTGCCCCATTTTGGCCAGCAGGGTGCTGCAGGAGGCGTCCGTCCCATCTCCTCCCTGCCTTCCCCAGCTCGTGGAGAACTGAAATGCTGATCTGGCCCTCGAAAACATCCAGTTTGACACCCTGACCTACAATCTTATACGAGTCTTGTCCCTTGGTGCAGCCCCTATCAGCTTGTTTTCTAAATGTGTGACCTATAGCTCTCTTCATTGTTTGTAGTGGCTATAGGTGATTCATAATCACTCACTAGGCCAGGTTCCTGGGGGCGGTGATGAAATAAACAGATGAAACACAATAGAATGCTCTTCTAAATATGATACCTGATCTTTGCTGTAGGAGTTGGCTACCACCAAGAACTATTATCTCTCCCAAGAATTTCAGATTGATCTTGTTGTTCTCATTTTTGTAAAGTACTCCCCATTCCCAATGCCATATGGCCAGCTTATTTTTTTAACAGAAATTATTTGTAATGTATGACATGATGAAATGTATTTCATTTTGGCAGCTCATAGTCCGTAAATGTGTCTTAAATGATTCCTGACTCATACCTGTGGAGATTACAGTACGAGAGCCTGTGGCATACATTTTATTTCTGTTTTTTAGAATCAGTTCCATCTTTAATTTCCTCAAAAACAGTAATAAAATCGAAAGGAATTAAAATACAAAATGGAATTCAAAAGCTTTTAGAAAACCTGAAATGTGTCTGATGAAGATAAAGAGCTTTTGGTTTAGAATTCAAAAGTATTCCTTTAAGAGGATTGATTGATGGTCACTTTTTTGTTTTTGTCTTTTCCATTAAATTCTTGTCAGTGCTTCTATATGTTAATTCAGTTATGTTTGATTTGCGTACATTGAAACAAGTGAATGGTGTCTATGTTTAAATTGTGAAGTGTACATTACTGTAGGAAGAAACAAGTGTTCTATGAACTTTTCTGAGAATAATCAATGCAAAATTGGTAATAGGAAGCTGCAGATACCTCTGGCCTTTCATAGGTATGGTAGAAAATCTGATTTCATTATGGACATCTTATTTTAAAATAATTGTTATGAAGTAGCTTTCAGTGCTAGTAAGATATGAAGATATGTAGTAGCTTTCAATGCTAGTAAGTTCATATATTACTCCACTCCTCTGCTCGCAATAGAATACTTTATGCCACCAGGCTTGAAATTTTGGACCTGGACAACCTAGAACTACGCCGCCTACGGTCTGACCTAAGCTTAGTACACAAAAGTATCTGTTGTTACATCCTCAACCCCAAAAAAACTTTAACCTAAAACTGTTTACTGTGGACCTTATCCCATTCCTAAGAGGTCTGTAAGGGGGCGTGCATAAGCGCACCAGCGTGCCTACCATCCCTGTCCTACTGTTCCCATTATTCATACTCATTTCTTTTATATATACTTTACCTGTTTATACTTATATGTTTATATGTTCATACTTATAATTGTTTTCTCATACATGCTTGACAAAATAAATAAATAATTATATTAAAGTAAGCTGCGGCTCTCCTTTTGATTAAAACAAGTGAGATAATTATATATTTAAAAACAGTTAGTTAAACAGAGGAACTTTATTCACTGGGAAAAATCACTGTAGATTCATTGCCAGGGCTAAGGAAATGTTTTATGTATATAGTAAACTTGTCAAGAATGAAATATAAAAGAATGCTTCATTTGAATTTCTATTAAAATCTATATTTTAATTTACTGGGAAATAAATAACAGCAAACTATACCAATAAAATAAAGAGCATAATCTGCCAATAAAAATAATTAAATATTTCCTATATATTTAAATGCAGTGTAATTTGCTATACAATACTAGTTTAGAATAGGACTTCTCCGTTCTTCAGATTTGATTCCAAATATGTACTGGGACAGTCCTTTGAAGATTCTGCAAGGAAAGATTTAACTGCTTTAAAGGGTTGCAGGTAGGTTGTGTATTTACAGCTCTGTGCATTCTGAAATACCTTTCCAGAATTGAATCTGAAGTATAACACAACCGTGCTATACAGCTGTACTGCTTCAAAAGAAATCCACATAACTGATTCCTGGAAAGATGCCTGATGACACATTGATCAATGTTCAGAACTTTGGCTGGCTGTTTCAGGAGCTTAGCTGAGAAAAAGCAAATCAGCTGTATGACTTTCATGTAAACTAGAAGCTATGGTAAAAAAATTATACAGTGCAATATGCGTACAAACGTTAAAATGAAAATATATATATATATATTTTTTAAAAAGGACATATTAAAGAAATGCCCGTTGACAGAGGATGATAACGAGAAAATACTAGAAGGGGAAAATTGGGACAACTGATTGTCAGAGTAGGAAAAAAAGTTAGTGTTTCCCTCCTTAAAATACACACTGCCAAAATTGATTAAACAGAAAAGATTACAACTCCCTAGATGGACATGGACATATAGGGGTTTTTTTCCCAACAAAAAGTAGTTCATCACTGATTTTTTTCAGGATGTTTTTCAACTTCTTAGTCTAGCTCTACTCTTTAGAAGTAGGTTTGGTTTCCGATTCAAATAGTAATTGTGTCTGAGCCTGTTTCTTGTTTTCGTGATCAGTCAAGGTTAGCTAGCTGCTACTATCAGCTGAGGCTGTCTCAGAATACAACAAATTATCAGATTGTTTATAAGAGACTGTGTAGTTAGTAACCTGACTTGAACCATTCTTAAAGGTTCTAGGGCTGTACCCAAAGCATTTGAGAGTCATGTTGGCTCAATTTGTCCATATCCCTGGCTTAAAATTTGGCTGTTTAAGGGATTTCCTATCTAATTCTGAGTCTGTTTTGTTCTTTTGATCTGCAACAAAGCACCCACCCACGACTGTATATGCACAAATCTGATTTCCTCACAGAAAGGAAAATATTTTCTCATGTACTGCTGTTTCCAAATTGTGTGGTGTAATCTATTTAGAATAACAGAGTTGGAAGGGACCTTGGAGGTCTTCTAGTCCAATCCCCCCTCAGGCAGGAAATCCTATACCAGATGGCTAATCCTTTTCTCCTCAAATGCCAAAAGTGAGTGCGTGCGCGTGCTGGCACTCATAATGCAATGCATGTGCAACACCCCCTCCCTCGACTCTCCACACATGTGCGTGCTACCCCTACCCAAATGCATGCGTGTGCGACCCTCCCATCCTGTTTTGGGCCTAGCAGGCTTCCCTGCAGCCTCCTGGAACCAAAAATGGGCTGTGGAGGGCCTCCCCACATCCCTGCGCTCTTCCCACACCCTGCGCATGTGTATGCGACCCACACACACATGCACGCACGTCTCTTGTATGCCTCCCACTGACCAGTTGAAAATCAACTGGTAGGTGGGAGGCGCACGCGTATGTGTGGTGGAGCTGAGCTGGGGCAACAGTTCGCGTCCCTGCAGAGAGGGCTCTAGATGCCACCTGTGGCACGCGTGCCATAGGTTCGCCATCACAGCCCTAAACCCTTTCAGACAAATGGTTGTCCAATCTTTTCTTTAAAACTTTCAGTGTTGAAGATTTTACAACTTCTGGTTTTGTACTGCATAACTAAATTTTATACTATATAACTACATTTATTTTACTATTTATTTTATATATATGGTACATAAATTTATTTTATTAAATAAGATCTTTTTATAAAGAGCTTTTTACTCAAATTATTTTTAATTAAAATGTTAAATGTGACATCAATTAAATAGCTTTTTAGCAAAAATTTGTGTCAAAATGCTAGTAATAAGACATGCCTGAATTGTGTTAACTATTAGGGACAGCATTAATGTCCTCTCCTATTCTTAAAAATAAAGTGTGGTGTATAACTATTGCAACAATTTGATTATCTGGTATTGGTTTTTTCTTGAGCACAACATTGCAGCAGGAAGGCAAATAATTTGCTACATCTAATAACACCTGATAGCTGCATAGCTCGAGTAAGTTATAATTATTTCAATGATGGGTTTGTCCATAAGCTATGGACAAGAGGTGTGTCCGCCCACTCTTCCTGTTGTGTTTCTGTTAAACAGGAGTTTCCACATTCTAGAATTCTTTAATAGTTCTAATGAGAAAGTACTGAAAGCAGCAAATTTAGGTTAGCATATTTTATCATATACTTTGTAAAGATTAAGGTAAAGGTAAACATTCCTCTCACACATATGTGCTAGTTGGTCCCGACTCTAGGAGGCGGTGCTCATCTCCATTTCTAAGCCAAAGAGCCAGTGCTGTCTGATGACAATTCCATGGTCATATGGCCGGCATGACTAAACGCCAAAGGCGCACGGAACGCTGTTACTTTCCCACCAATGTGGTCCCTATTTCTCTCTGAAAGCATGCATTTTTACATGCTTTTGAACTGCTAGGTTGGCAGAAGCTGGGACATGTAATGGGAGCCCACTCCGTTATGTGGCGCTAGGGAACTGCCGAACTGCCGACCTTTCTGATCGACAAGCTCACTGTCTTAGCCACTGAGGCACCAAATAAACATGAAGAAAACAATGGGCATAATCAAGAGTCTGGAAACTAAATCTTACCCAGTTTCTTAAATCTTTCTTTCTTACATTAGCCTTGAGAAAGGGTAACTGGGATCTGTTAGCACTTTCAAAGTACCTGAAAGAATGCCATACTGAAGAAGTCAAGGCCTATTCCAGGATGCAGGAAATGGAATCATGTTCTTAAATTATAGGAAAATAATTCCTGTTGAACAAAAGAACAATTTGATAGCGGAACTAGCTGTAACAAAATACAGGTAGTTCTTGACTTATGACAGTTTGCTTGGTGACCATTTCAAAGTTACAACGACACTGAAAAAAAGTGACTTATGACCATTTTTTACACTTGACGACCATTGCTGCATCCTGATGGTCATATGATTAAAATTTAGATGCGTGGGGACTGACTCATATATTTACGACGGTTGCAGTGCCCTGGGGTCTTGTGATCACTTTTCGATTGTGATCATCTTTTGCGACCTTCTGACAAGCAAAGTCAATGGCGAAGTCAGATTCAATTAACAACCGTGTTACTAGCTTAACAAGTGCAGTGATTCACCTAACAAGAAAGGTGGCAAAATGGAGCAAAACTCACTTTAACAAATGTCTTACTTAGCAATAGAAATTTGGGGCTCAATTGTGAACTTAAGTCGAGGACTACCTATAAGAGAAGCAGAATTTATATTTTATTTCTTACTTTTATAACAAGATCTTTGACATCTTTTTTACTTTGCCTAACAAAGTCTTATTATTTATGTATTTCGTATTGTTAGTGTTTCAGCCCCCAATTTTTATTCCAGCTGTTTTCTAGTTCTTTCATTCTTATAATATATTTATGTATAAGTTGGACAGAGAAACAGTATATATCCTGGTCTCATGACCTATTCCGTATTACTCTGTGACTCTACACATTTACAGTAGCTTCTTGTTCATTATAAAAAGTTCCTCAGAAGAAGAATAAACTATTCTGGCACACCCAGTAGCCTTAATATAATATGTTACAATATGGTATGATCAACAGAATTAAGGACCTTGGTTTAGTCAGCAAAAACCAATGTATTCCTTGTTAAATATGTTGTTATTTTTATTAAGTATGTATTCTAATTGTATACCCTCTAGGTCAAATCTTGCTTGGCATAACTATTTTTCTAAATTTAACTTGCATATTTGACATCAATAATTCATGCTCTGTTCCACCAAATGCACCAGGAAGTTTCCCAATACTGGCAGGACAAGCTATTGTACGAAAGCAGGAAAGAAACATACACTCACTATCAGTAATGAAATGTCTACAAGAAAACAACCAGCTCAGAGAGCACCAAGAAGGGCACAATTTTATTAAATCAAAGTAGATTCTGTGGATGCAGGAAACCTGAAAGACTCAGGGAGAAACGAGTTAGTTGCCATGGCAACAAGAACAGAGTTTTGGTAGTGACTTGCGGTTATCTTTCCACAGGCAACCATAACTACTTTTCTGAAAGGAACCCTATTATAGTTCCAGTTATCTATTGGGAATATGATTGGAAGTGGTGTGTTCAGGTTGAATAAACAATATCCAAATTGAGGGGAAAGCTCTTGTACGAATGAAGGCAAATAAAAGCTCTTTAATTGCTGACATAACCAGTTGTGATAGGTTTGGCACATTGCCTTTTCTTTGTATGGCAATCAATATACTTATTTGATCTGATTGATTACAACTCCTGGATTCCATGCTTTTCAGATACTTTTAAACTATTAGCATTTTATTTTGCTGCATGTACATTTTTAAAATCCTTTATGCTTATTTAATAATTACTTATTAAAAAAGGAAAGCTCTCAGGATGCTATGGAGTCACAAACTATGGTAAATTTAATCGCAATAGTTATATCTAATGGCTTAATGGCAAAATTTCCCCCCATTTACTAAAGAATGCTTGCAAGAGAGCCAGAAAAGTGAGTTGTCCAATATTTTCATTTGTGCTGTGTCATTATTTCTACTTTTCTGCTAGGTTTCTGTCTTCTTTGCCCAGCTGAGCTCATCAGATTAGCCCTGCAGAAGTGGGCTCTGATGCATTCAGGGATATGATACAGACTATAGTAATTGATTTCTGCTAACCAGCTATTGTGATGAAACTGATTAGTTGCGTCTTTCTTACACAGATCAGATTAAATTTAGGGAAAATGAGTTTGTGAGTTTTAAAAAGCCCTTTGTAAACCTGAAGAGGAAAATTCCTAAGGGGTTCACCGCCATTCTAACACTCAAAATGCAGAGTTGTAGTACCTTTGTTATGCCAGGCCATGTTTCCAAATCATGAATAAAATAGCTATTAGTGTAGTTTTCAGCCACGAGAAGTCTTGCAATGACCTGTGTCTCTTGACAGGCAGAATGCATTTGGTATTTTGTGTCTTAGTGCTGAGCATAAAAAAGAATTGAAACAAATGTGAGATAAAACTGTTCCATATATAATGCTTGGCCATATGCTGGGTACAAACCTGGTAGAAAAAGTTCTGTAATAACCCATGTTAAAGCCATCTTCTCATACTTCTCATCATTTAGGGCACTCAAATTTAGTTACAAGGAATGGTTAGTTACAAGGAAAAGTTAACCATTAATTTAGCTTAAATATTTATTGTTATGAGTTCAGGAAAGAAATAAAACCTATACAGGTCTGGATGGTTAACAATGACATTCTTTTATATTGAACTATTTTACCTTAACTGGGAGCAGCTCTTTAAAAGCCTCAGGTTGTTCTTGAAATTGTTTTACTCAGATGCTAGAGAAGTGGGAGTAGTTCAGAGTTCCCTAACTTGAAATTCTCCAAATCTACTGAGATACCAGTTTCCTGAATCCCAACAAGTATGATGGTCATTAAGTTGGGAATAGCTGGACAGGCATCTTGTCCATTAATTTATTCATACAACAGGATAAGTTAGTTTAGTTCAGTTTAGGGGTCTGCTTTATATAAAGAAGGTCTCAGAAGGTCTGATATCTTCTATTCAAATTGCAAGAACCAGTTAGGGAGAGAGGGCTCTACTTGACATTCTGTAAAATTGCTGCCCATTTTAATAAATACCTATTTATTGCTAATTAGCAAGAAAGGAATGGAATATGGAAGCATGTAAACTGAGGGGGAAAAGTGTGATATTTTGTGTTCCTAGATTTCTGTCTTGATTTAACATGCTAGACATTTAAAGCACAAATATTAAACAAGATAAAAATGCTTCACGACTTAAAATACGGTAAAAATGTGCAACGCTAATATTGGATCTCTGGATAGTTGGTGTTTTTTTTTAAAGCAGCTCTGCTTGTATCTAAGGTTTCTTAGAAAATCCACTCAAGTAGGCAATTACTAGGCAGAGGTACTTTGGGGCTGAAAGGCAAAATATGTGGTCTTTTAAGAGATTATTGAAAGCCAGAAAAAAGCCATTCATTTATTCAAGCAGCATATAAGTGGGGGAATGTTTAGCTTGTTGGTTTTTTCCTAGAGTTTTAGAGATCTAAGATTTAAAAATCTCATGCATTGATTTCAGGAAAATAATTTTGGAAATTGGATTAACATCCCCTGCATTTCTAATATCTGATAAATTACCATGTGGAAATAATTGTTTCTGTTAGATTACATTCCCCGGAAGCTTTCCTTGATACTATTTCTACTGTAAGGCTGGATTCTCCATCAGCAGTGTGTGTATCACTGTACTTTCAGAGTTAGATCACAGTAGAGATGAAAGATGTGATAGGAAAGGTTTATAAAAAGCATTTATTCAGCACATAGAATTTGACGGACTAAGACTAAAGAATTAAGTTACTTGTTTCTCAGCCAGGTTTACAGTTCAGAAGTAAAATGAGAAGCATAAGAAAAAGCTGAAAACGAACAATTTATAAGGAATACATTTTACTCTTTGGAATGTAAAAAGGAATGCTAGTGAAAAGTTCTTTTAGCTACTTACTGGGTTGTGATGTGATTTTCAAATGTTATTTGCTTATAGAGCCTCATTGCAAAATAATTTTTTTTTCTCCTTTTCCACCCCTCCATCCTTCCCTTCTCTAACACAAGAACAGTTTTTAGCATTATGAAAGCCCTTTTTGTAGGAATTGAAGGTATTGAATTTCTGGCTAGAATGCAAAATAGTTCAATATCCATTAATGCAGCATGTTTATCATTTCTCAGGAGACTTAGGGCCCTGATTTGGCTGAAGATTCTTGAAATAGGGGGTTACGTTTCCCTTGGATAAATGAGAATGATTTCTCTAAGGAATGACATGAAAATGAGAGAAGAGTGAAATTTATTCTGAAGACTTTTAGAAGAATTTTAACCACAATAAATCTGGTATGAATTAATAGTGTTTCTGATGGTATCCTGGCCTTTGGGCATGATTGATTTTATACTGAGGGAAAGGAGAGAAAGGTACTTCCTGCCCTCCCTTTTGTTTATTTAAATTTCCAAGAGATGATTGATTAGCCACGGGCAAAAACAAGTGAATCATAACTAGAGGGTAAACGTCCTGATTTCTTGCATTTGCTTAGAGGTGACTCTTGATGCAATCTCTGTGCTTTTCTCTTAGAGAAAAAATGCTACTTCCAATAAAACAATATTTAAATAAAATATTGACAGACATCCCCCCAAATTATATATCGAACTCTTACATAGCTTTTTCCAAATGCTGAATTAATATATTAACAGCTATGGCAATGACAGAAATGTTTGCAGGCTGTGTCTCTTTTAAGACACTAAATATTTTCTATATGATTCCATGTATTGCAGCAGGCAAAGTATGATGAAAAGGAGTAAAAAAAAAATCTGACAGTTCACATGTTTGGAACTGCCTTAAGAAT
The DNA here is from genome assembly GCA_032467955.1 of Pseudoxenodon macrops. Classification (NCBI taxonomy): domain Eukaryota; kingdom Metazoa; phylum Chordata; class Lepidosauria; order Squamata; family Pseudoxenodontidae; genus Pseudoxenodon; species Pseudoxenodon macrops. The sequence goes on along the minus strand of JANHFT010003067.1, from coordinate 108,453 downwards.
ATTTTTTCTTCAAGCCTAGACAACTCAGTAGGAAGAAATGGGACATATATGCATAGTTACCTCTAGCTGTGGCAGTGCTTTTAACATAATGAACATTTTATTCACGCACTTTTAAAGAATAGGCAAGCCAGAGACAACACACAGAACATGAACATTTGTGCATTGGACTCCAAATTCATCTAGATTATTTTAATAACTAAATTGTCACTGATTGGCAGAGGCTCAGCTTTGAGTTTCTTGCTGAGGTTTGGAGGTAGTATGATAGCATAGCTTCCAAGTGTCTCCATCAGCATGAAAGCAGGATGGGCTCTTACTTTCTGCCAAACTCTTGGGGAATACTAGAATTTGCTTACTATGAATTTCTCAGTCTTTACATTGTTCACTGCAACTTTAAGAACAAATCTCTGCCTTCTCATTTTGGGGATATGGACACTGCTATCCCAACTTTATGTCTTTTTTCATTTGACTTTGGTGAATCTCTTTGGAAGATATTTTATTTGGACATTTGAAAATGAAACAGGCAAAAGGCTCGATGCAAAAAGGATATCCTGAGCATGGGAAGATTTTTGAAAAGAGATTTGCGTCCTTACTTTTTTAGATCTCAGATGAACAGACTGAATGCTTACATAAAGTTTGCAGCTATTCTGAATCAGAGCATAGATATGCTGGGAACAAATACACTGAAAATTCTACCTTAGTAACTAGATGGATTTGTACTCTTTGTAACACATGGCGGTCTGGTTTTTTTCCATCCTAGAACTACATTTTGGATGGCATGCTGGGAGGAGGCACTTCAAAAAGTAGGTTAAGCCAAGGCAAAGAAGTGAATGCATCCAGAAATAAAATCTGATTTAATGGAAAATTGCATTAACTTAAACACAATCCATATGATTACTCTTGATGAATTTAAGGTAACACTCTTTGTAGCATTGGATTTCAGTTTACATCCCTTTGTTCCATAAGATCCAGTTCTCATCCTGGATTTGGTTACTGATCTGGTGTCATTCTATGCTTGAATGACTCCTGTCCTTCCTTTTAGTAGCTTCAGTTGATAGCCTGGTCATAATGGTTCATGTTCTAGTGACTTAATCTTGGCAGTTCATTGGAGATGTGGCTGCCTTTTTTATGGTTTAAAAATTGCAATTGACTTAGATTAGTATGGCAAGATTATAAATGGGTTGGCATATAGTGTTTTGACCACTTCACACCTGTGCTTTGTCAGTTCCCTATTCATTTCAATATCAAATTAAAAGGATTGATTTTAATTTGAATAACCCCATCAAAAGAAAGAGAGCAGGTAACTAATTTTTAGAAGTGGAATTCCACTTCTAAAGAATTTTTTAATGAAATGAGTTGCCTGTTATTGCCTCTACAGATGTTTTAATGTGTGTCAAACACCTTTTTATTCAACACAGCATTTTAAGTAAAGAATTACTTGAATCTCGCTGTCAGGCCTGCATTTTGGCCTGCCACACTTTCAGCTATTCTACTATGCATTTTTCTGTTGTGGGGAATTGGGAGGG
>JANHFT010003067.1:25946-38178 GCA_032467955.1 Pseudoxenodon macrops | reverse complement strand
CGAAAATAAGGCCAAGTGCTTATTTTGGGGGTCAAAAGAAAATAAGACCCTGTCTTATTTTCGGGGAAACACGGTACCTACTCGGTAGAACCGGTCCGAACCAGTAGGAACCCACTTCTGTACTGAACAAAGGGACTTACAACTGACCCTTCACGTTCGGGCCATTGTAGCACCCCCACAATTACACGAACAGAATTTGAGTACTTGAAAACCAGCTTGCACTTATGACCAATTCCAGTAGTCCGTGGTCACTTGATTGCCATTTGTTATCTTCCCTGCTGACTTTACCAAGACCAGAGTCAATGGGAAAGTCTGCAGGGAAGATCACACGTTGTTGGGTAAATCTCCTGCATCCCTGCCTTTCTTTGTTTGCATGTGGTCTCCTTCCCCTCTTCCCTTGCCTGCACACATCACAGTTTTCTTTCCCCCTTTTCTCATTTGTCCACGCTATACCTCCTTTCTGTCTGCATACCCACTGGGCATCCTCCTTCCCCACCTGCTTTCACACTCACCCACTCCAGCATCTTCCTTTCCCAGTCCTTCCTCCTCTTGCAAGCAATGCCCCCATCAGCATTTACCTTCCCTGAGCTTCCCTATATTTTCAGCCACCAGCATTATCCTTCCTTGAGCCTCTCTATTCTCACATTGCATTCCAGCCTCCCTTCACTTGTGCCATACTGCAGCACCCCCTTTTCTAACTTGCGTACAACTTGTACAGGACCTTCCTGGATCTTTTCCATCTCTGTGTGGCACTGTCACTCTCATTACCTGTGGCTCATGTTAATTCCTGCTTAATGACCCACACATTTTGGGATTATGACAACATCTGGGACTGCTTGGATCATCATCACTAAATAATATGGTCACATGACATAACACGTTATGACGTCATCGCTTAACAATAGCAGTCGAGAACTACATGTAATTTGCCCTTATAGAAAGATTTACTGGAGATGACTTCAAAGGTTATTGCATCCACTGGCTATTTGCTATGCAGTGAGTATGAATGGGATTCCTGATTCCACAGTCTCAGCTGTGGAATTTCCTTTTGCTTCAGATGCTGTTGACAGCTCCCATCATAAACCTTTGGTGACAGTTTAAGACCTCTTCACCAAATATTTGGGTAGACAAATGCTGCTGTGCCTTCCCGTCTGGTTCAGGATTATACTGCATCGTATTTAGGATTTCAATTGTTAATAAATAAATACAGCCGTAACAACTTAATTCTAATTATTCTAATTTATTGTAAAAAAAAATTAATTGTTGCCCACTTTGGATTTTTTTCAAATAATAAAATCAATCAATAAATATTGAATTACCTTTAACTTTGTGATGAAAGTTTAAATTATTAATGTTCCATATATACAATATTCACCTATTGATTGGGCTAGGTCAGGAAGGGCTGTTTCCTATTCTTATGGGCAGAAGAATGTAAATATGTGTGTGGGCCTAAGCTTCCAGCTGCTTAGTGCAGTTGGTATATTAAGTTCTAGTGATACATGATCGGTCCCTGTAATTTGGATGATTTGGGTATCAGACCTTTGTTCTTTAGTACCTCCTGCTGATGTCAGTCCTCTGTGTCCATATCAGAGCCAAAGAAAATTCTGCAGGGAGCATTGGATATATTAACTTTATGTGTTCCTATGAGCCACTTTTTGGCCATCTATGGATTAGATTACCTTCCTGTCTTTTCATGATTCAACATTTGAGTCATTGTTATATGATGCATTTGTTTTGCCTAAAAGTGTTAAGATTTCTTAGTCTGGGTTAAAAAGAAAGTAAAATGATTCCTTGATTTTGCAGAATTTCCCCCCCTGCTTTCAAGGCAATTGCTTTCCTCATTTTAATTATTTTGTAATAAAAAATCCATTTGTATATTTTTTCAGCGCCAAGCAAAATACACAGAAAATAAACTGAAGGCTATTAAGGCAAGGAATGAATATCTGCTGGCTCTGGAAGCCACCAATGCATCTGTATTCAAGTATTATATCCATGACCTGTCAGACCTCATTGATGTAAGTGTACATTGGTGGTGTATTTCCTGAATGTTTCTGCTTCAAGCCTCATTATGTTGTTCTCCTCAGTTAATTTCTTCAATGGCAAAAGTCCATATGGAGATTTTATCTTTTATCTGTGTTCCATCTGTGTTTCATTCAATTATCGAAGGACAACAGCATTTAAACACGGCACTAATTAAATAGCCAAACCAAATTCTACAATTGTCAGGTACTTCCCTTATTTTAGTATCGTTTTTGAGTTTGCATACTCCTCAACCTTTATAGAAAGCTTTAGGAACAATCTTAACTTACATACATCAGTGGGACATACTATAAAATAGCCATGTCTTTATCTCATAGTTTTTTATGAATACCTTATGTTTTCTTCTTATTTTGTGTATTGACTTACTGGTTGAATTATTTCCAGGAATTGCAACAGAATGCTTAAAATGGTTTACAATTCATCTTAAATGTCTGAAAGATTCAAACAACTTCATTTATCCAAATGATCTTGAAACCAACCCAATTTGTTGAGCGGAATGGTGAATGTTCTTAAGGTTATATAGGAATGCATGAAGTTTACACAAAGAATATATCAACAGTTCTCATTCAATGGATCTACAGCTGGTCTTTCCTCAAGGATACACATGCTGGCATATTTAACATGCCTTACGTGGTTTTTCACCACAGCAGTCCACTTTATGAGATTGGGCTGAGAAACAAAAAATATTCATAAGTGTTACTGGTCTTTTCAGTCCCAATGCAACACATTAAGGAAGATATGTGAAATCAATGTTCAAACAAGCAAATCATTGGCCTCCTCTTTCAGTCCGCTGCTCATAGAAGGCTTGTAGTAGGTATAGACAAGTCCATCTTTTCTAGTTTTGTCAGGCTAATTTTTATTGAATTTAAGTCTCAGTTGGGCCTATATTGATAAAATCCATATGTTTCATAAAAATCCAAATGTACTTCATATACAACTTTTTCTAATTTGCAAATGTTTATTAACTGGTTTATCCATTTTTGTATCAAGTATTTGAGCAGCCCAGAATTCTGATCTGTGTTTTATTTTTGCATTGCTCTCCAAAAGTATAAATTAGAATAGTTTACTTTTAAACCATCTATATCAGGGGTGTCTTTACACAATCCCCAGTGTTCCAGTTATAAATTTAAATCTCTTGACACTCTTATAGGCAGTAAACTTAATTTACTGAATTTGTATCTATATATTCATCAATGTACTTTTACACAATAAATGTGCAACCTGTAAAAGTGTGGACAGACCTAATTTTTGTACTGAATTTTGGAATGTTGGATGTTTTCTTGTTCTCTATCCTACCAGCTTTGTATGTAATTGATTGTTTTAGTGGATGAAGGGTTAATCTGTCATGTTGAGAATTTAATTTGTTTGAATTCTTTTTTTTTAATCTTTGGAAAAAACTTCCATCAAGTATTTATATAAACAAGAAAGAAAGATGAGTCTGATACACTTTAAGGGTAATCAAATTTAATTTAAGGGATATTGTAAAATGCAAAAAATAACGAAGGAATGCTGAGAAATGAGCTGGAAAACCTAGATGAATTAATTTTCTTCTTCTGATTTTCAATGGGGATTATAAATTATAATTTCAAGTTCAGATTCCATGAATGGAAATATAAAAATAGAGTCATCTATTCTGTTCCAATCTACTCCCACACAGATTACTTAATCTGGTTTTATAGAGAGGAGTGCAATGGTGGGAAGCTATTCTATGAAACAGAAACCTACACCTGAGAAAGCTTTATTCATAAGGCTCCAACTCCGATAGAGTAAATCATATATTAACATTAATATTAGTCTTTTTGAAATTTCTGTTGACTTCCCTCATTGGCAAAATTCCCACGATTTCTCTTCCATGATTTGTGAAAAACACGGAATGTTAATTTGGTTGCAAAGCTGAAACTGCTGAATATTTATGAATGAAAATACCCTCGACATGTGCAGATTCTCAATCAACCATTTTTTTAACCCCTATTTAGTTTTTATGCTTCTTGACTAAATTTATTGTTTATTGCCTAAATTTATTGCCTGCTTCCAGTAAAACCAACAATTGCTGCTTTACAAGCAGACTCTCAACACCTGCCCCAGACTTTTGGCACTGTACCCAAGCTGGTGACAGTGAACAGGTTATGGGAGGACTCAGTTTAACCACATACATTTATGCTTCTCTCCTGTCTTTCTGATTCTTCTCTCTGGCACATGTTCATTTCATTCATGGCATTTCTGTTCCATCATTTATGTGCAATACTTGTCTAGTATGGGCAGATGTAAGCTTGTGACTTCTATCAAAGAAATAGATACTTATCCGCTGAGAAGATTTCCTTCCTTCCTTTTCCTTCCTTCCTTCCTCTTTTCCTCTCACCAGCTGAAATTGTCCATCTTCTACTGATACATAGTTTTTTTTCCTCATCAAGTGAGGGCAGGAGATTATTTTCATATAATTTGGCTTGAAAAATAACAGATTTATTGTCAGTAACAATATAATAAATGTAGAAAATACTTCAGATTTCTGTTTTGGATGTTGTGGTAAGTATCTGTTTCTTTATGTGATTACATATCTTATTTAACAAGTTTTTGCTCTTTCTTTTACTTGCTCCTACATTTGCATCCGAGCATCCTATAATAGGCATCTTTCTCTGGAAGCAGGCAGAAGAATATTTGTGTTTCATCCATAGTGGGAAAAGCATCTTTGAGTTGCAGGATTGATTTCTTCAAGAGAGGCTTTGTAGTCTCCTCTTTTGAAGTACCTTAAAGCCCTCTTTTGCAGAGGTGTATTTATTATTTCATAGACCCAATCAGCAAGTTCTTGATATAATTAGGCAGCATGAGTAAGGGCCACATGCCCATGAGATAGAATACATTTATTTTGATACCCTGCCCACATCAATTTATTCATACAATGCAATGCCATACAATGAAAAACATATGCTGAGTATATATATTTTAGGAAAACATATGTTTCCTAGTTTTCAAATGATAGTTAAAAGTGTGCAATTGTTAAATCATGTTTAACTTTATTTTCAAGCTATTTGTGTACATTCTCTACAAACTAATTAGTGTTTTCCATCAACTAGATGTCAGATGCACATTTTCTCTGTGAGTGTTTTTTGTAAAAGTTCTTAATATCTGGTGTTCTATTCAGTCTATGAATGCCAAAACAAGAACACAGTTCTTGCCTATCATTTAGCTCTGTGTCTACTGTGTGAAGTTTTCCTGAGATTTTAGTTAAAGGGTCTTAGCAAGGGAAAGTAATTGGTGCCGATCCAACCAGGTTATGGTAAGAGAACAACACTGGAGGAAAGAGGTGAGAGATTTCTGGAAGCAGAAGAGCAGAGAATAGTCCCAGTTCAGAAGATTGAATATGGATCTAAGAGTATAAGTTATTGTGAACTGGATCAGGAGATAAATCAGTCTAAAGCAGGAGATTCTGTTGTGTCAGATTGAACTGTGTTTTATAATTTCACCATCTAAAATAAATTGCTATATAAATCAATGTTTTCAATATAAGCAATTGGTTGACCTAATCTGGCACAATACAAATTGTTTCTGTGATGCATTTAAAAAAAAAAAAGGGAAAATACTTATTACACGTACTTTCATATCAGTTGTGGAAAGCTTTGCAAATTCAAACTGTGTAAATAAGATATTCAACCGTGAGCTGTACTACTTTGCACTGCCAGTATAACCCTTTTTTCTGACCTTAAATGTGGCTTATAAAAACATTTGTGTGAAGTTGAATGCATATAAATCAGGTCTCATACAACCTGGGGAACATCTATATTTAGTAAATAAAGTAGTGTAAACACTACTGATTTTCAGAAAACAATAAATCTTTTGAGAAGAATATTTGTCTGTTTTATTTAACTGTATATTGTATCACTTATAAATTTTCCTTCAACATTTTGAGTTTTACTTTGGTTTTTACTTTCCTATTTTTTTTCAGCAGTGCTGTGACCTAGGATATCATGCCAGCCTTGGTAGGGCACTTAGGACATTCCTATCAGCAGAGCTGAATCTAGAACAATCAAAGCATGAAGGCCTAGATGCCATTGAGAATGCCGTTGAAAATCTGGATGCCAACAGTGACAAGCAGCGCCTGATGGAAATGTGTAACAGTGTCTTCTGCCCACCCATGAAGTTTGAGTTTCAACCTCACATGGGTGACATGGTTAGTTTCCCCCCCCTTTCTCTGTGAATATATTTTCATTGCAATCTTCACTCCAGACATAATTAAAAAGTCTGTATAGGAAGCAGAAAAAAGTATAGTCATGTTTGGCCAAGGACTCTTACAGCAACGCAAACAATCCTTTAGTACTGAATATAAGCTCAATTAACGTAGCTGTGCTCAATGTGATGCATTGTTGTTCCAGTTTTTAAACAAACACCTTATTCCATATTCACTGGGAACATTTCTGTATATATACAGGTCGTCCTTGGTTAACAACAACAATTACACCAACATTTCTGTCACTAAGCGATGCAGTCATAAAGCAGAATGTCATCTGCCTGCATTGTTTTTGCAATGGCAAGTCCCCATTGCCACAATTAACCAAATCCCGCTGATCATTAGGCAAGGAATGAACTAAGATCATTCCTGGTTTGGTCCATTCTAGTCCCAAGCCTCTGTACGGGAAGGGATTTCCTTTTCTTGAACCCACACTTATTTCCCCTCCATCTTCTGCCCTTTTGGTTTATTCCAGTGTGTGAGCCTAACCATTGTATAAGGTAAAGTGTGGTTTATAACTGTATTTGTGAACATCCAGGCAATTGTTTATTTAATTTTATTTTAAAATAATTTGTTTTCTGGTTTGTTTCGTAATTCTATGGCCCAGTGCAGGTATCTCATTCATACCTGATTATGAGTTTTAACAGAAGTGAAGAACTAGAATAAGTAAGTCTCTGGAAAGTTGCAAAACTGCCTATTCTTTTCTAGGTATTCCAGCTATGTGCCCAGCAACCAGTGCAGAGTGAGTTGGTACAAAGATGTCAGCAGCTGCAGTCTAGGCTATCCACTCTGAAGATTGAAAATGAAGAGGTAAGAACCCAAACTCTACACCTCTGATAAGAATTTCCCTCTTTTCATTGATACATTTCTATATTCATGGTTTTTTTCATGCCATTTAGCATGAAGCAGCCCAAAGCCTGCTAACATTCACATAATACCCATTCTGGGTTGGATCTCTATCAATCTGTTTCATTCAGTCTCTTCCTGTCTTCTGTGGGCTGCCAAGTCATACACAAGTGACTGGAAGCAGGAGAAGCCAGTGCTTCTCTGAGGGTAGGCATATGTCACCTGCCCTAAAGATGACTTGTTGAAATTACTTTTTTTTTAAAAATGCTCTAGATCTAGAAATCATGTCCTAGAAATAGGACGAGATCACTCTCATGGCATACAGGATACATAATTAGATTTGTTTTTTCTCCGCATCTCTGCAAATGGTCTTTGTATTGCGACAGTATCTAATATATGATTGGTTATGCTTCAGCCTCACTGTTCATATTTTTTTTTCCTTCTTCACTTTCTATGTCAGGTTAAAAAAACAATGGAAGCCACACTACAGACTATTCAGGATATTGTCACTATTGAAGATTTTGATGTATCCGATTGCTTCCAGTATAGCAATTCTATGGAGTCTGTAAAATCAACAGTTTCTGAAACCTTCATGAGCAAGCCAAGCATTGCCAAGAGACGGGCCAATCAGCAGGAGACTGAACAGTTCTACTTCACAGTAAGACCCTTGGATTTTCATCTTCTTTCATGTGTTAAAACAATAATATTTTAGAGATGGAATATATTCCGAGTTCAGTCCAATACATTTTGCTGGCGAGAAAAAAAATATAAAGCTGGTATTATTGAATTTTCCAACTAATTTTGCTAAAATCAGTATATTCATAGATTATTTCGATACATATTTTCTTAAATCTTTACTGAAAACTGGTAAAATTCCATCCCTAATTTAAATAGTACAACACAGCAAATGAAAGCAATCATTAGCAGGTTTCTAGAAAAAGAATTGCATGTGCAACCGAATATAATGGAAACTTTCCTTCCTACTTCTGTTCTTAAAGTTCTGATAATTGGATGTTCACGAAAGAAAATATAAGTCTATTTATCATATTCCACTGAAATTGTCTGCAATCAAGGACAAGGTAGAAAGCCCAAAACTAAGGACCTGCAGGGGAGGCTTTGCTGGGCCCATCTTCTAAGACAATTTGGATTCAGGCAGCCAAATATTAACTAAATCCCTGAGAATGCTGATGTCTGAAGATTCATAGAAAGGCAGAAGTGCTTTGTTGCTAGGAAAGGATTCTTGGAAATAATTTGATTAATTTACAGCCAACTTTTAAGCAGCAGCTGGTGTTGCGTTGAAACTCTGGAGGTAACATTAGGAAAACCTTCATTTGAGAACAGAGCGTGATTAGAATATTGTCAGTATCAATCTTGTCATTCTGCTTATTCATTCTGGATATACAGCTTCTAATCCTTGATGTATTTCATTTCTTGTATACATTTCATTCAATCAGCAAGACAGAAACTGACACTCCCTCAGTTGTTGCCTCTGTGATGTGGCCTGTGGCCTATTGTTTGGCCTTGCTTCTTTTTCCTTCTTAATTTTCTCCAAACAGCCAACTGGTGGAATGTGGCCCCATGTGAATTGGCACATACTGTATGTAAAGAAGCTTTGCTTCATTGTTTTGTGGCTGCGTGTTTTAAAAGGAATATTGCTATGTTCCTCTTAAAGGGATCATGAGGCTTTTCAAAAGTGCTGCATACTCTGCCAATTACTTAAGTAGATAAAGTGGTTTATCCTGGATTTGGTTTAGTAATAGATTTATTGCAGAGCACATCATTATTTTAGATAAGAAATAAAAATGCTTCAAAGGCCTTATTAAATTAGAAGGTTTGAATGGAAGGTAAATGTAACACACCCACCCCAAAAAAAGGTGGGTGAGGGGATTGATTCAATTAACAAGCAGTTGAGGTCTCCTGAGTGTCAATGGTTATTTAATTGAGCTTCCGTGTTGTTGTTTTTAGTAAAAACGCAACTTTTTTCAAATGACCAAATATGAATTTTATCAGTGCATTTTTTTCTTCACATTGTAAATAATCTTGCTCTCAACCAATGGCAGTAGCATTAACCTTCTGCCTCTAGGAAATAGATGGGCCATTAGTCATGTCACATTCATATATCCAGGATAAATAAACTTGATTGATCTTCCAAATGAAGAGTGTACAGACATCCTTAATATGAATTTCAGGCTTTATTTAAAAGTATCACCTGATTTGTGCAACCTGAAAATAGTTATGACTGAGCATTAATAGTGGGATAAAATAAATGCAAGGAAGCAAGAATACAAACTATTGCATTACTGTGCATTTTAATATGCTAACATTTTTGTGAACAAGGTAAAAGACATCTGCCTAGGTTTGCAGAGTTTCTAGGTGGGTTTTATGTTAGACCTGAAGAAGAAAGGTACTGCATTATTATACAAGCCTTTTCTGTCAGCTCTTCAGATTAGCTGATCTGGCCCGTTACCATTTTTTCTATACTTTGGAGAATCTGTTAGAATTAGAGGGCTTAGAATGCTTTTAGTAAGCATTTTAAAAAGTCCTTTAAAGCTCAGAATCACCTTTATTGAATGACAGATTATAAGCAAACAGGACTCCTTGGGGCAATAGACCTATTAGGATGATCCACCCCAGAACCTAATGGATCCCGAGGTTTTCTAGAGGGCACTTTGGGTGTTGCCCAATGATTCTGAGGGAAACCAATGATCTTTTTCTCACTGGCTACTTTCTACTCAAGAATACCAGTTGGATCATTGGTCCTCCAAGGAAATACAAGAAATGAAGTAAAATTGTAGCGAGATGGGTGGCAAACAAATGTAATATTTTTATATTAATAAATAAAATACAGTATTGAGAAACCATAAACAAACACAACCAAGCACTGATGTATGTTTGAGTTTTATCTTACATAATGGCAATAAAATATCAACATATATAAATTTCTCTGCTCCTTTGGATTCCTGCCTGATGATTTGAGGACAGATGTGGAAGACAAGATACCTACAGACAGTTGTGAAGCTTTGGCTGGTTTCTTTACAGATAAAGACACTAATATTTGCTCTGGATTAGATGTCATTTGATAGAACCATGCCAGGGGACAAGAGAAACATCTTCCGATATCAGCTAATATTCTTTTGAGTTCGTGGAATGTGAGGAAATTAATAAAATCCTGTATAGTGTAAACTTTGCAAGAGGGGTGGGGACTCAGCAGCTTAAAAATGCTGGGTGTATCAGCCAAAGAGCTCTCTGCATTTTAGCAGTTCAAGCCCTAGCACCGTGTGATAGAGTGAGCTCCCGTCACTTGCCTCAGCTTCTGCCAACCAAGCAGTTTGAAAGTATTCAGATGCAAGCAAATAAATAGTTACTACTTTGGTGAGACTAATTGTGGAAGCAGGCAACTAACCGGTGCCAGACCAGCCCGAATCTGAGGCAAAAAATGGTGGAGAAAAATCCCCAGATGACTCTAACACTCCCACAGAACATCATTAATTGCTTTGTTTGCCCCTTGTGGTGCACCCTGGATAGCACGTGAGCATGAACTGAATGAACTAGCAATCTTAAGCAGCTAAATATCTACCCTTTAATAACATTATAGACTCATAGCTTTCATATACCAATGCCATAGGCTAAATAAATAAGTATAAACTCTGGTCTGGACCCATGTTCAGCCTGGCACTTTTGAGTGGCTGAATTAATTACTGTCTGAGAGGTTGGAATGCCATCATTCTTGAAAGAGATCCTGGTATGCCTTCTGTTTAGCTGCCTCTAGGGCTTCCACCTAATCTTCAGTTACTCCTTTTGGGGAAGATTTGTTGAGGAATTATATATAGAGGATCACAGAGAGACTAAAAGTACCTGAGGCTTCTGAAACAGGATTGCTCACTTTGGTGGTTGAACTTCAACAGGTTCTAGATTGAGAAAATGTGTCTCTACTGTTCCTGTTAGGTTCCCAGTAACATTTAATTATATTCTTTTGAACCATCTGGGGTTAGAGGCAGATTTTATGGTGGGCCTACTTCTTATCTGAGTTCTAGTCTGTAGTCATAGGGGAAATGTTCCACCATGGAGGATTACAGGGCTCTCTTTCTGATGTTACTTAATATCTATATGAACTAAGCCTCTAAGAAAGGTAATCTGTTATTTTCGGATAAGTTATCATCAGTATGTTCATGATACTCAGCTGTATATTATAACCCCCAGCCAGACCAGAGATGTTGTGGAGGTTTTGAATTGGTGTCAGGAGTTCACAGGGAATAAAGAAAGATCAGACTAAATTCCTGCACTGTGGAACTGCTATTTATTCATGTATATCTTCACCCCTTGTATCGCTCTGCAAAAACTCTATATGGAGTTGCCTCGAAGACTACGACTGGTGCAGAATATGGCAGCTAAGGTGGTTACCATATTATTTTTGATAATGTATTGTGCATATTTCCTAGAATTATTAGATTGGGACATTATAAACAAGTTTAATAAATAAACTGAAGTATAACATATGCCATCTTGGAAATACATACCTTCTTAATTTGGTTTGCATTATTGTTTCTGGTAATGAGTCTATAGTGTGGATTCCAAGTTTAAAGTATAATCCAAAACAGATGTATTTGTGACTTTGGTTTCTTTTTGAAGCTGGCAGGATTCATTTCTAGATGTATGAGATTGGGATCTGTTTTAACATGCAACTGCAGCCATTTTTTCCCCAATGTGTGACTTGGGTCTGTTCATGCAGTCAGTATCATACCTTGAATATTGATTATGAGGCAGATAGTTACAGTTATGGGGGTTGTTGGATGTTAAGAGACCCTTTAAAAACTGTTTTTAATCATCTGAACTGTATAATATTCAGATGTATTAATAGAAGTAAATTGGTGCTCATCTCCGTTTCAAAGCTGAAGAGCCAGCACTGTCCCCAAAGAGGTAATATGGCTGGCATGACTAAATGCCAAAGGTGCACAGAACGCTGTTACCTTCCCACCAAAGGTGGTCCCTATTTTTCTTGCCTTCAATGGAACTTGCCTTCCATTGAATACCTGTACACTGCACGAGTAAAAAAGAGGGCCGTGAAAATATTTACTGACCCCTCGCATCCTGGACATAAATTGTTTCAACTCCTACCCTCAAAAC
>JANHFT010003066.1:145608-157090 GCA_032467955.1 Pseudoxenodon macrops | reverse complement strand
CCCTATGACTATCATTACATGTTGCACCTTATCATTCTTGACAAATGTATCTTGTATTTTATGTATACTGAGAGCACAAGTACCAAAGACAAATTCCTTGTGTGTCCAATCACACTTGGCCAATAAAGAATTCTATTCTATTCTATTCTTGAAAATTCTATATATGTGCATATTAAAAGCCAGCATAGGACATTGGTTGAAACATGGAACTGGGACAAAAAGATCCAGGAAAACTCCCATTAAACTGGATGAATTTAAATTTGCATGGAGAAAAAAGATTTTATTAAACAATAATAATCATTTAAGTTGAATTTATGAATGTTTAAAATGTTTTGGAAATGATCATCATCAGACAATTCAGAAACCTTTGTTCTTTCATTGGGAGAAGATCTTGAAAGCTTACATCAACAAAGAGTAAGTAATCTAAGATAACTGATCCTTTCATTGATTGAGAACTTTTTATAGCAACTTGAAGACTGAAAATTTTCCAAATATTTCACTTTCTTTCCATTCAGTGAATCTGCTGGATTAAAGTGCTTTCTGTCAGTGAGAGGACGCTAATTAGAGACAATCTAATATTCACTCCTATTCCATTCAGTACATCTTCTGCTGGATTAAAGAGCTTTCTGTCAGTGAGAGGAAGCCAATTAGAGACAATCTATGTTCTTTATTTGGGAAGAGCCCTGGTACAGGATGCTGTGATGCAAATGATTGTCCATTAGAGGTGTATCATGCTGTGGAAATTTGACAAGGTACAGAAGGCATAACACAGAAAGATTTTTCATGAGGTGGCATGAAAGCTCAATTTTCAACTGACTGACTTGTACAGTTTATGCAGATCCATAGGTTTCAGGCAAAAGGCACAAACCAGTTTTGTTTCAACTACAAAATTATGCAGCTCTAGCAATGGGAGCGGAGGGGGGGAAATAAACATGAGAATAATAGATATTTTATTATCTCAAATGCCTGCAGTGTAACAGTGAATGAATGTGGTCCAACATTTTTTAAGTGATGATTCCTGTGAATCTTTGATTGTAGAGGAGAAATTTCTTAGCTTTGCTTCTGAGCTGAACACTGTGGCAGTCAGTCTATAAAATCTGCATGATTATAATGCTGTCTTAATTAAAAGCATTCCTTTTTCTACACAGCTGTTAAATGAATGCTTGGAGACCTTTAAAATTCTTTATTCTTTCTTTTCTCTGTACTTTCTCTGGAAAACGTATTGAATACAAAGAAGCTATCTATGTTAGAGATTTGTGTTCACTATGAAATTGCATGAATAAGCAGTGGATAAATGTTCTGTAGTCACTTCTTTTATTTTTCTTTTGAAAAGGAGTGATCCACAGCAGAAGTGGGTTCTGAATCTTCTTACTGCCAGTTTGCTCAGAATTGGTCGTCGAGTGCGCGTGCAGAGTGCATGAATGAGCGCACGCATGGCAGTCAAAAACTAGCTTTTGCACATGCGCAGAAGCAAAATCCAAAATGGCAGCACCCACGGACCCACCGACAGAACTGGCTCCATGACATCATCACCGAGTTACTACTTACTCTATAGAACCGGATAGAACTGGTAGGAACCCAGTCTCTGGTCCACAGAGACTCTTTGCCTTATATTAATGGAGAAGCAACACAGCTGCTTGAGGCATAAATAAAAATAGTATATACTTTTTAAGCACAGAACAATGCTGCAACTTTGAAATCTTGTAAATATTATAGAATAAAAAATCCCCCTTTTAATGACTGTGTAATCCCTTAATTCGGAGTAGAATTGAGGTGACTAGATGGAGGTGAGCTTTTACTGGCCAGATGCCTTTCCTGACACCACAATGAGTTCACAGCAGCTATTTTTCCTTTGCTCTTTAGGAGAGAAACATCTGCTACTATCAGGATCAAACTCTCAACATTGACTAATAGTCAATGCACAAAGAATAATTTGCTAGGATAATAGTTCCCAATCAATTGTCTGTAAATCACTGAAGTCTGTTCCTATTACCAGTACAGGAAAAAAAATTAAAGGGTCAAAATCTTGAGAAAGTCTCTTTTTTGTTTGTTAATGTCACTTTAAATGTCATGAGATTTTGGCAGAAAATCAACAAGCATAAGATTTGATAACCTTATGAAATTTGGGGTCCTATGTATGCAACTGAAAAGATTTTTTTAAGATATTTTTTTTAATTAGGATTTTTATGTTTAAATCCTGTTCCTTGGATTGGCAATAAGAAGTATACTTATATAGAAAGAAGAAAGCGTTTCAGATTCAGAATGCCTTTTGATATTGTAGTTGAGTTGAAAGTAACCTTGAAGAAGGAACAAGATAATAAGATGCAGACTTGCATTCCCAGGCAAAATGTGGAACAAAAATCATCTTACGATAATATTAATAGGATGCCTACCCTATGGTTTAAGATAAGGGTTAGGGTTAGCATTGGTATCATGATTGAGGAACCAGTTTTAAGGCTTATTTTATTGGTAATACAGGCAACACTTCACAAAGCACATGTCAACTAAAGAAAACATCATGTGATGGGATAATATCACTTTCCATTCAGTCATTAAGTGAATCATCATAGTCATTAAGCAGAATATTCTCCAAAGCACCTGAAGGCAGGGCAAAAAGCAATGGATGGAAATTGATCAAGAGAGAACCAACCCAGAACAAAGGAGAAATTTCCTGGCAGTTAATCATTTATTCAGTGGAATTATTTGCCTCCAGAAGTTGTGGGTGCTTCAACAATGGAGGTTTTTAAAAAGAGATTGGACAACTATTTATCTGGAATGGAGAGGACTTTGATCCTTTCCAGCTCTGTTATTCTGTTATTGTGCTTTATGTCTACATTCTTCATTAACTTTCTTTGTCAGAAGCTGGTTTTCTGAAGCAAATCAAATGGTGATTCTGTAACTTTGGGGCCCTGCTATGATTATAAAATGCAAGGATCACTTGCAAAACTGTCCCATCCCCAGTATTGTAACTATGAATGGTCATTCAAGGATGCAGTAAGCAAGGGCTACGTCTATAAAGTTGGGAGCTTTTCCTTTCTACCTTATGTAATACGGTATAATTAATTATTCATGACTGTTATGTACCTTTTTTCTTATAATTCTCTGCCAATCTATGCCAGGGCTGTTGGTCTGTGATCACTGCTGTGGGGCATTTTAATAAAAACACTTTATTTACATTGTTTTGTTTCATATTTTAGTGGATCATTATTATTCCACAACGCATGGACTTCCCTTTGGAGAAGAATATCCATAGAATATTTTATAGTGCTGCTCTTAGTAGCATTTGGTGTCTCAATATAAAGCACCATGTTGCTTATGCAAAGTAAGGATAGTGCTAGTTAAGAAATTAAATGAGACAATAGCTCATGTGCTTTGACATGTGAATATGTCTATAGTTTACCTAGCAAACTTTCATTCTTGTCATGAGCAGATGCTAGATACTAGTCTTTGTGAAAATAGAAGATGGTCTTAAGACCCAATCTAAGCCTGCTGGTCATCTTGCTGATTTCCCATCTGTTGATTTCACAACCAATTCAGCTCTATTTTTGGTTCTTGTTCAAATTCTCTGCAGTTATTACTTAAGGGTCCACAATTCAGGATTTTCCACATGATGGAAAATGAAATCTTTTAAGCCAATAACAATGGCAAATACTGATCAAGCTGGACAGATTGAAATCTAAGTCAACTTTCAAACAAATGTCAACTTTTAGTCTTTTTTTAATATATCCTGACTGAAATGGCACAACTAGGATATATCTCAATAGGGCTAGTTGTCAGATCTTTATTGTGCAAATTATTTTAAAAAAACTGTGGAAATCTCAGACTGCTTTCCAAAATTGCACTTTTCCAATAATCGTTTTGATCCACTGCCCCAACTTCATCGTAAACAGTTAATATAATAGACATGCATAGGTTACTACCATAGCCTTATAGACTTCTTAGATGTGATTTCATTAAAAAGATCTAAAGTTTACCTTTGATATAACAATGAGTATTTATGTCAGAGGTGCTATTTTTATTGGGCAAAGGCTATGGTTGCCCACAGCTGTATTCAAAAAGTACATAAAAATGGAAAACATTTCATGTAAATTTTTCTTAGATGTAATTAAAAACAAACAGTTAAGGTATTATTCTTTAGCCAAGCATTTAATAATTTTCTAACAAACTAAACATTAGGATTTAGTAAGAAGATATGAGGATAGTAGTTACAAAAGAAAGGGAACAAAGTATAGATCTCACTAATGGTCTAACTCCTATCTGAAGACTTCTATTGTAGATCAAATCAGTAGGAACTTAGGCTTTATACCACAGCTGTTCATATTAAGTCTGACCAACTTCATGCATCCTCATTACCTTGGTAGATCATCAGTCAGTGTTAATATGTATAATTGATGTATGGTTGACCAGTGATAGGGATGTAGCCTGGCTAGATATCCTTACCTTTCTGAATATCAAGATCTGCAGCAGCAGAAATGCCAATGCAGAAAGCAAAGTGTAATGATTATTCTTGATGCCTTTGCACAGATAGGATATGCTATTTGAAAAGAGTCTCTACCTGATATTTTACTATAGGGACACATTAATACACAATTCTTGCACAATCATAGCATCACTAGAGTTGTAGCTTATAAATAACACTAAATCAGAATTAGTTTATCTGAATAATTTATTTATATGTCCAGAGTCCAGACCCTTTTTGATGACTAACCTAGGATTATTACATAAGGTTTGAAAACCAGTAGTTAACAGTAATGTTGTTTCTCTTTCTAATAGTCACACACAGTATATATATATATATGTGTGTGTGTGTGTTTGCAAACTACATACTATATCATAATACAATATAATATACACAAAATATATTGTATTTGATAAGTACCGTATGTATAATAGGAATATATATAATTAGAATCTAGTAAAATAATGAATCCTAATCAAGATTTTTCTTGTAGTTTTTTTCTACTTTGAACTAAGATAAGACCAAACTGTGTTTGTTAGGTGAGCAACTTGAGAAGAGAGAACAGATATAGTCTTGAAAACTAGGATAAAACCTTTAATGAAACAAAATTAAGGAGGAATGTGATGATGAAGAGGAGGGAAAGGAGTGTACAATATAACATCTATAGGATATTCAGCTGAGTCTTTTTCGCCACACCCCTATTAAAGGGGCTCATTAATTTTTTGAAATCCCATTGGATTGTTGGGGTAGGGGGTGTAACTAAAAAGGATTAATTAATTCTGAAATTAATGAGGGGCATGATGGCTATTTGGGAAGGGGGTGGTTGAAGTTCATGCTATACTGCTGCAGGCAGTCAATTAACTCCCAAAAAAATTTCCCATCCTATTTGGACAGGTAGTTAATGGACATGAGCTAATGATGGAGTGAAGTTGTGCTGCTGATTCCCCCTTCAGTCTTACAACAGATGTATGAAAATCCTCTCTCAATACAAATTATAATATTGGATATTGGGCTTTATGTGATGTTTTTACTGAGCAAATAAAAAAAATGAAAGAATCTTAGGAATTCTGACAATGTCTCTTGTTCTATCTTAGTCATTTGATAAATGTTTAGTTAAGCCAATGTTAAATCAAGGGCATGCCAATGATGATTCTCATTGGATAGTAATCTTACTTTCCCCCCCCTTAAATTATCTTAGTTCTTCCTCATATGCCAGCCTGAAAGATCAAGAATCAACTAATTTTTTTTAAAGTTTATTATATAGGGATATAATAATTCCACTACTACTACCCCTCCCTTGAATGTAGAGTTTCTGGAAATGGTTTGAAATCTAAAAATATTTCTGGCAGAAATAGTTGCACCAGACGTCTTAATTATTATGTTTCCAAGGAAATGACAGCCTGCCTAAAAGAAGCTGACAAATCTTCCCTGCAGCTATGTGCTTTTTTATATTGGAACTTTAAGTTATTATAAATTACTCAGGACTGAAACTGGCTTGAACACAATACATCAGATTTAAACCAGCAGGCAGGTTATGCCTTGGGTCCATTAACTCTTCCTTGCCCACAGTTCATCTGCCTCCATGCCATGTGCCTGTGTAAGAGAAACTAGGCTAGGGATTTCAAGGTTTTCAAAGGAAATGGTAAAAGGTTGCCCGCAGCCCCTCCCTTTGCTAGGCTACACCTATTCATTTCAAGTTATCAAAACGAACATGAAAGCTCAGTACGCCATTTGGCTGGGGCACTCCCCTGCTTGCTGTTCTCAACAGCCGTTGTTTGATTTGAGGCATGGCTTGATATGTTGACTGCCAGATCTGCACATCAAAAGAGGCATTCAATCTCCATGCCTCCTAGCTCCTAGCTAGAGGTGAAAGGAAAAGGCAGGAAAGTGTTCTGGCATTTGCTGTGCATATTATAACAATGTACAAAGTCAAGTAAACATACTGAACTAGATCCTACTGAGCAGAAGCTTTGGGGACTGCAGTGTCACCCCAAGACTTTTGGCTTGTCAAATTAACCTATATAATCTACAGGAGTAAGAAAGGGACTCAAATACCTTTGCAAAAGAATTATTTTTGGAGCTTCCAGTGAGTATTCATGACAAACTCG
This sequence comes from Pseudoxenodon macrops, assembly GCA_032467955.1. Lineage (NCBI taxonomy): Eukaryota > Metazoa > Chordata > Lepidosauria > Squamata > Pseudoxenodontidae > Pseudoxenodon > Pseudoxenodon macrops. The sequence continues at coordinate 150,523 of JANHFT010003066.1, read as the reverse complement.
ATGTCCTTGAAGAAGGCATTGTGATGGAGATCAGCAGCCAGCACTCTGTCAATCTACATGACAAGTCTTTTTTTTTTTTTAAAGAGAAAGATGGTGAGATTGCCCACTTGCATTCAGGTTAGCTGATTCTTATGGGTAGACTGCAAGAACTGAGATTTTTGAAGTTAGGTCATGAGTTGAGGGATTTAAGTTAAGTTCACAGCTGTAATGCCATTTATATGGACATAAGGTTTACAAGAGCTGATCTTTCTTAACCACTTTCAGATTAACTAATTTAATTAAACAGGGATTTTTTTAAAGCAGCAGGATAAGAAAATTACGTTAAAGGATGCATTCACCATCAAAATGTGAAATCTTGAAATCCGTCCACCAGAGCGAAATTTAATCAAAAATAATCCTCCAAGCATGTGCAAAGCCTTTTACGCATGCACAGGCTATTGTAACCTGAGGGTGATGGAGGGTGCGTGTGAGTGTAGTAAGCGCATGTGCAAAACGTGCAATTCCGGCACAACCCGGAACCAGTAGGGAAGGTAAGTAGAACCCACCCCTGCTCTGTAGTAACAGGTCATACAGCCTAATTAGAAGAAATGACAAATAATAAGATAAGAATTGCAATTATCTGGAAAATTCCATTACATTAGTGAGATTTATTTCTAAATAAAAAAGAATAGGCCTTTAAATCAGTGTATTTATTTAAAAGATATTTTTAAAAACAAAATAAGAGATGACCGATTCTTGAGATATGTTCGTATTTTTTTGAAAGAATCTAGAAATATATTTTAACAAAACCTAAATATTAATTTTACAAAATTATCTCATCTTTTTAGAAACTGCAAACATTAAATCTATTTGTATTAGATTAAGTAAGATATATTAATATATCCCTAACTGATAAGTCTTATCCTAAAATAAATCTTTCTTTGTGTCAATATTTCAATCTTTGAGGAAAATCTAATACATCAGATTTTTTTTTAATTAAAAAAATTAGAATATTGATAATTGCTTGGCATAAAACCATGTTCATTTGCACACATTTTATCTGCACTTCATTCATTTGAAATGTGAAAGTAATAGAACATGGAGATACTGCTTTAGTATTTATTAACTCTCCTATATTCATAGAACTTAGTGCTTTAAATCACAAGCTCAGCTATTCTAAAGGAATTCTATTATGTAAGACAACTGCATCCATGTATTCATCCTAATACTTTCAAATGTACTTCAAACTAACTTGCAAAAGAATTTCCTTGTGAACAAACATATTTCAGAGGAAATTATTTCATTTTTTTGTGTATCTGGTAAACAGGTATGCTGAAAGCCACTGCCACAAAGTTAATTTTGCACACAAGAGAAGAAATGTAACTTCATGCAAGACAGTTATCTTGTTACTTTAGAAGTTATTAAATGCATTATTTATCCAAGCTAGCACTGGACTACCACTGATAATGCTACCTAGTTTGGGTAATAAAATATCTGCAAGAAAACAACCAAGCTCAGAAAACATCAAAGACCCCTTATTTTAACCCTGACCTACAAATATTCTTCTTTATTGGTATATTTACAATTAACTGTCTGCCAAAATCTGGCCATTAAACGATTTTATCAGAATTCCAAATTCAACATGATTAAGGATGGAAATAGTTTAATACTTAACAAATTTCAATTAATATTTGAAGTTCAGTCTTGAGCTTATAAGAAGAGCTACCAGAACAACTTCTGGTAACTGGCAGGAGGACAAATATCTTAATGCAAGATATAACACAAATATATTTTCATACTTAGAGACCTCTATACTGCATTCTATTATAAAACAGTAGCTGGCCACCTAATAAACAGTTAGGTTTGGAAGAGATACTATACAGCAGCAAGAGGCAGCATTCATATTGCAGATAAGACAGATATATGAATAAGTGCAAGTTACATTATTGTGCTTAACACCTTCCCCCGTTTTGTAAAATTATTTAGAATAGAATAAAACAATGGAATATTACAAATATTTGAATGCTAAGACACTTACCTGACAAAGCTGCCTATTTTATCAGAATGCTTTGAGTGCCAAACTCTTGAAATCTGACTTTAAAATGAACTCTGTTATGCTGTTAATTGTATCTGTTAAATTTGCAACTGTGGATTAGCAAGAATTTTCCTTAATTAATTCTTTTTTAATAAAAATGTATCCATATTCACCATTCATTGAAAATGGGAAGCAAAATAATGACATTTAAGAAAAAAATGAATTATGGAAGTATCTTAGATGCCACCATACTTGGATATCTGCTAAAATTCAAATGTGTGCTTATGTTGCTTCTCTGTTCTGTATTAAGGGAGTGCAAAATATGATGAAATGGTCACCACCTGCTGTTAGTACTGTGTTGGGTTTTACTACTGATTGAGTATTCTAAGATAAATTTATTGGCTTAGTTGAAAAGCAAGTAAATAGATCAAAATGATCTTGATAAGGAGAAGATAGATTTATTCTAAAAGATCCTTTATGCCAGAATTTTTACCTAACAAGCCTTCCATGTCAAATCCTATAGCTAGCAATAAAGTAACTGCGAATTGCATACCACAATCTGGAAAAGTGGAAACTATGTTTAATACGAATCAATCTGTCGATTTCTATTAGAGCAACCTTTCTAGAACAATCCACAATGGAAATGAACATTAGGTCAGCTCATATTATCTTCACATTAAATGTATAGGAGTTGCTTCACAATCCTTCAACTTTTCTATGTAGTAGCTTTTTATTTTTGTAATCTTTGTCCCACTTTTGCTTTTGGGGAAAAAAAACCCTTACAATTGGAAAGTTGAAGGCATAAAAATAAAATAAAAGAAAGGGGGAAAAGCATTCTGAGTGCACTTTTAATTTCTGATAAGATTTACTTTGTCTATGTAACTTACAATCAATTCAAGGCTTAAAAATGTTTTAAAAAACATTTTGGCTTATTTTTGATGGCTGTTCTATGTAATTCCGTTTTGTAAAATAAATTAGTCAAGATAGGAAAATTAATTATAGCTTTAGACTCATTATTCAAGCCAAAGCACCTTTGTCAAGCAATAGTTTTTAGTATTTTTTGGTGCATTTACGACATCCTGAAGTTAGTTAATTCTAAAACACTCATGAGAGAAATATTTTCTAATGATCAAATATAATCTCTGCCTTAGGCTTTGTTTGGTGCAAAAGGCAGATGTGCTATAATTAATACATGTCAAAAAATTAAAAATTAAATGTCACTGTCTTTTGAGTCCTGTGAATTAAAGTCTCTACATTCTCTTATTGAAATTACTAAGAATAATAATGACATTTCTGAGAATTTGCAACGCTTATGTACTTTAAGTTGAAAATAACAACCATAACATTGTAATAATTCAAACACATTTTTTATAATTCAAGCAACATTTTAGTTACTTCAATATTTTTATGTGTTCCTTTTAACCACAGGCATTAACCTTAGTCATTTAGCCTTAGGCAAGCACCCTTCAAATTACAAATTAATTGAGACCTCTTTTTCCATTTATGCACAGATGTTATTTGAAGCAGCTTGGCTATCTGTGTATAGACTATTTTTAAAAAACAGAAACCCTATGTATAATGCATGCCTTTACCAAGCAAGCAAATGTCAGACTTCTCATTAGAAGAGAATGGACTGGGTTTTGTTTTTTTTACTATAATTTAATTCTGTCCATGTCTAGTAAAATAACAACATTAGAAAAGAAGTCATTTTGCTAAATTTATGAATAAATGCTATCCCATCCATTGAAATTCAGAAATCAGAAAAGAGCTTGCTAGACTCTAGAGATCTGTGTTCTTTGAGGCTTCCTGGGAGTAGCTTTGGTTAGAGAATGAATTATGTTAAGGTAGATCACAGTATGTAACACTTTTATCATCCTGACTCTCGGCCCCCAAAAAAGAATTGTACATAAACTATAGTAACTACTTAGTGAATTATTTGAGGGTGTTGTTGGATGTGCTAAATACTTTGTCCATTTCTAAATGATGTACTAAATACCTTGTCAATTTCTTTCATACCTATTTTCCCTAGAGCTCAGTCTCCATTTCGTAGGGAACTTTGCCATTGTTCCTATATTTACATGTTCTCTTTTGATTTAAGTGTTTTTATCTAAGCCCAACACCCAAACTATTTCTCTTAGCTCACATATGATTCAATAGAAGTTATATAGATAATTTTAGTGCCAATTCGTGTTTTGGGGCTTGTATATGCTAACATAGCTCAGAAGGCCTATTGTTCTTCAAATTAAATAGAGTGTCTAGATTTCAATTGTCCTTGTGATTTTTGATTAGTGCAAATGAGATGATCTTTTCCTTCTTTTGACTTTGCTGTTATACTTATTTTTAAAGCTATGAAAACAAGCTCATGGAAGTGAATACCAGTGAAAATGACCAGTACTGAACTGCTGTATGCAGTCCTGAATAAATAGTGCTGGTTTAGTGGGTTTAATTCTTACATTATGATTGCTTCGAGAATGGTGTCATGCATTCAGATGGAAGATTTAAAAAATCATTCCACTGATGTTTTGAAGACAAGTGTTAAAGTCATCTATGTAAAGGAACATTGATGGCTAGAAAACTGTATTGTTGAAAAAAGAAAGAAGTAACAAAAGTACTTTTTAATTAAAGTGCAAAAATAAAAAACTAATACAAACTACACAAAAAGAAACAAAAAGAGAAGGATAAAAATACAAAAAAGAGAAAGAAGATATGTAAACACATTTAGTAACTTCATACCTCTAGTATTTCAATAAAAAGTTTGTCATTTCCATATATCATCTTTTCTCAACAAATTGTAAAAAGTAGTCATTTAGTAGTCAACAAAGAATGTTCTTTCTGCGCCAACTCAGGAAGCTCAAACTGCCCAAGGAACTGCTGATCCAGTTCTACAGAGGAATTATTGAG
>JANHFT010003066.1:124574-137068 GCA_032467955.1 Pseudoxenodon macrops | reverse complement strand
CTTCTCTTCTCTTCTCTTCTCTTCTCTTCTCTTCTCTTCTCTTCTCTTCCCTTCCCTTCCCTTCCCTTCCCTTCCCTAGTTAAGCCCTTAGGAACTTGTCAGTCTTCCCAATTTATCATTGTCCTTTTTTATAGGATAGATGGCCATCCTTCAAACAAGGCTTTGATGCAACTCTCCACCATTGTCATTTTCTGTTGTGAAACTAAAGGCATGTCTGGAAATGAACATACTGTAATACTGAAAGCTGATGTATAGATACTAGACAAAAGTTAGCATTTTCCATCTCCCTTTTATGTTATCTGATGTAGTCTGGAATGCTGCATCTTAGATTTGATAGTTTTAATGATGGAGTTATTATTTTAGAATTAAAATAAAGAAGCAATACTATGTTTGTCCCCAGACTGACTTTTGCTACCTGCTCAGTAGGAAATAGGTAGATGAGCTACATAACTAGCCTAAATCCCTTTCCCTTTGAAGACAGCTTGTCTTATCAGCCAGAAGCAAACAATGAAAATAGTAAAACATTTCCTGAAGAACAATATCAGCCATGATTGGTTGTGCCTGAAACAGGAATAGATAAGCAGGTCATATTTTCTTTCACAACAACAACTTTTAGTTTTGTGTTAACTGTGTTCATCAATGAGATATATACTCTCCAATGATGTCATGATTTTCTGATTGCAACTATTTGAAATCAATAAAGTGATTAGAGAGATTTCCACATCTTATGTGTCTAATCAAACAGTGCTGGCTCAATGCTTCTTTAAACAGACATGAGCACTATAAAACTTAAACTTAACTTAAACTTAAATTACTGCAAAAATGGAGGAAATCAAAAGAATGAAAAAAAAGTAAACTTGAGATATTTATTCTTCATTAGTTATGAACAATTACTGGCAAAAAGGTCCCAATTATCTTACATATGCAGAACTTTTTGGCTGAGTATGGTTCTTTGAAAAGGTTATATTTTAAAATACAAAGTTAGATTGTTAAATATTACATATATTTGATTGACAAACATGGTTCGTTAACATTTTATAGATGGTTAAATTAAATGTAGAAGATTTTTCATTAATTGGTGCCAGAGTTCTATATTGAACACAAAATGTTGATGAAATTGCTTGAAAAAAAGTGTTTTCATTTAATATATATATATAATAAGGAATGATTTCATTTGTGCAATTTCTTTAAATAATCATAACTCATCAGGTGATCCAGTTTGCTATAGAGAAATAAACTGTTAATATAACAGATGTTATCATTCATATGCTGTAGACTCATCTGAATAATAAATGGCAAATATAGGATGATTCACTTCTTCAGGTTTATTGAATTTCTTTTTTTAAAGTGGGGGTGAGCAATTAATTTTTCCAAGGGACCATATGAGAAACTGGGACTATTGTGAAGGGCTGTGAAGGTGCATAGGGATTCACGTATTAAAATTAAAATTTTAAGATTAAAATTAAACAAACAAAAATAGCAGTCACCTTCAATAAAAACAATGCAGTTGTATTGTATGTATGGAATACATTTATTTATATTCAATGTCTGATTGATCTCACATGGGCCAGACAGTGAAAGAGGCAATAAAATGCTCAAACCTGTTCTAAAGGCATTAATTTTCTGCTAGCCACAATCAATGCAAATATCTTTAAGAATTTTATTGTACGAAGTAAGATGTATTTGTATGAAATTAGGTGAATGGTGGGGGCTCCATGATTTTTAAGAACAGAAAATATTCTAATCTAGACTATGGACACTGTTCCAGGCAGGGGTGGGTTCCACTTACCTTCCCTACCAGTTCGGACTGCGCCGGAAGCGTGCACTTTGTGCAAACACACTCGCTATGCTTGCGCAGGCACCGTCATCACTTCTGGGTATAAAACCCTCTTCGCATGTGCAGGAGCCTTTGTGCATGCACACAGGGTAATTTTCAAGGCACTTTTATCCCGGAGTACCGATATCAGGGCAAAGGACCGGTTTGGGGGTGTGGCTAGACCGCCGTCACTGCCAGTTTGGTGAGCAGGGGCAAATTTCCGCTACCGGTTCTAGTGAACCAGTCCGAACCGGCAGCAACCCACCACTGGTTCCAGGTAAACCAATAAAAAAAATGTGGCTAGACGACCTAATTCTACTTTATTGTAAATCTACATTAATAGAATATTGCAAATCTGAAATATAATCTTCCCACAATCACTTTTAAAATACTTGATTTTGTCTTCATGATGTCTCCTATCCATTAATAAAGACTGTCCTCATCATCATTATTAACCACACCAATAGTTATAGGATTCTAAAAAATACTGTAAGTTTGTTGTGCAGGGAAGTCCTATTTTTAATATATATTTTCTCTATTACCTGCAATATTCAGATGTAAATACAGTTCGATATTACTTTCCAAAAAGGAAAGAATATCTTATACTGTACTTAATCTTCAAAACTATACCTTTCACAATATATGTTGATGTATCTTTTCTCTGATGATTTGTGTTTACATGCCAGCCTATCACTAGATATGTGATTAGGATCTCACTGTCAGAGTAGAGTTAACTAGCTTGTACAATTTTTTTTAATAAAGGACCATGAAAGGCCACTCAACTTACCTGGTTTACTTGAGAATGAATTTGGATTTGGGTTTCTTTTATTGAATGATAGTGAGTGAGGTTGTTGTTTTGTCTTTTAAGTGGAAGACATGGTTTCTGCACTGTTAAATAGCAGGCTGTGTTAATGCTTTTTAAAGAAGCCTTACTGTTATCAAGGAAATACATTGGAAGCAGGAATATTCCAAGTAGATTAAGCTGTATTTTATGAGCCCAGGAAAAAATGTCATTTGTATGAAATGAGTATGAAGAGTAGACATGCATAAGACTTCAGTATTCACTTATATTATTTTGCAGATCCATAAGTTATAGTTTAACCTTAAAAAAATTCAGAAATACAGGAAGTGACACTGAATTTTATAATTTAAGATATTTTGCATTTGAAAAGAGTAATTGTACATATGAATGTAATGACTTCTTTCCATTGTTCCTGTGTTACATGAAGAGTAAAGAGAAACATAATGCAGATGAAAAAGTGAAGCTAGGATGCTCATTTTTCTATTTCTGCTCACCGCTAAGTATCTACTTTTTAAAAATAAGTACAAAAGGTATTAGTTTTTGTTAAGTATATAATGTCTTTCTGTCTTAATAGCTTAACTCATAAATAAGCAATCTTTCAGGTACTAAGAATCATTCCTAAAATTTTGTCAGTCTTGAGTGTTACAGCATTTAGGTTCAATAATCAATTGAAATTTTCCTCTTTTTTTCCTCCTCTCCTGCATTTTTCAGAAAGATTTAAAAATTACATCATAGTATTTGTAGACTTTTTTTTTTGAAAACATAAATTATTTCTGTTGCTCAGTAATCATCATTTTAGAAGATCTGAATGCCATACCCACCATTACAAAATAACTATTCCAGTGGTATTGAGGATGCAAAGAGATGCTGTTATACCAGATAATAAGTGTGCAGACATCTTAATAGATATTTTAAGAGGAAGGAATAATATCACTTTCAGAAATCTTGAAGATGTAGAATCTTATACCAGAAGTAGTCTACAGCATATGGGAAAGAATGACATTGAGAATGCTTCCGTTCTAATGCTAAAAATTTCCTCTAATCACTCAGACTTCCTGGTGCCATTGCATTTAGAGATAGCTAGAATAGCTAATGAATCTGTCTATGTCCATGGCTAGAACTGAATAAATAAATGTCTTGAGAGACAACAACTGATGACTTGATTCTTGTCAAACTGGATCACTTTGTCTATTTACTAGGTTCAAAGGAAAGAAATTTAGAAAATTGAGTGATGACTCAATTCCCTGAATCTTACTATAATTGTATGAGGATGAAATGCCTCTTATTTATGAAGAAAAAAGCAAACATTTCTTCTTCATGCACCAAAGTAATACCAGTCTAATCAATAATGCTCTACAAACTACTGAATGGGGTAGTCAATATCTACAATGGTTGCACCAATTTTCACAATCTAAAAAAAGACTTTGCTTTTATTGATAATGATTACCTGGAAGAGAGAAACTTTAATTTAATTATGGTTTAAGAGAAATACTTGATTCTATTCATCTAAGAAACAAAGGCAATCCTTTTTTTAAAGTGATATTAGTAGCATTTATTCTATCCTGATATTCATTTTCTTTGATATGACTTTCTTCAATATATGAAACAGTACAATAGCATTTTTGTTGTTGTAGTCAGGGTAAACATGTCTTATGTTGTTAACAAATGTATTTGTAAACCGACAGATCAGTTTAAAGAACATTGATAATTTTGTAGAAAGCACTTACACTAACTTCAAGCAACAGTGTACAATTGTGACAATCTAATTTAACAATGAATAATGAGCTAGAAATGTTGAAAAAGGGCAACTGAATGAATACCAAGCTACATCATTAGCCCTTTGAGGAACATCTGCTCTGTCAGGTATTTTTAGCTTAAGGAAGAGGGCAAGGCATGGTAGATGCACAGAACTATATATAGAACTATATATGATGTGGGGAATCTTTAAACATGTTAGAACAATGTTAGAACAAGTGATTATTTACTAAAATGGAACCCTAAGTAAGTTATTTAAGTTTGACGAAAGCAGTATTTATTTATTGCTTGTTTAATGGTGTTTGTGGTGACGATACCAATGTAGATGAAATTTTAAAAAAGCTGGACAAATTTTTGATGAGCATTCAGTGACTATATCAGAGAAGTAGGGTAACTATTCTTCTGCCCAAAGTTGGAAGCTTCTGGCATTCATTGGCTACTATATGACACACTGTAGACTAGCTGTCTTTTCTTATATTCTAACACAACTTCTTCTGGCTTTAAAATACTGATAGTAGATGACAGTCACTAAGAGAAAAGAAAATCCACATCTATTTTACAGTTATATTATTAATTACATTTCTCTGGTTCCTTCTATCCTTGTCCGTGTACCACTTCAATATGTATTGTTTTATTTTTTAAATGTCCTATATCTTTCTTTCTGAAGATCCCATAAAGAGCATCTAGACACAGTTTTCTTTATTTTTCCATTTTACTAAATACACGCACTTTTCTTTTACACAGACATTTCGTAAATGGATTTTCATTTATTCTTTTTGTAGAGTCCTTGGTGGTTTTATTCTTTGCATGTATATCAAGTTATTTTTTTTATACTGGTTGTTCACTTTTGAAAGCAGTCCACATTCATCCATCCGTTACCCATTCTTGCCCTATATGTTTATTTTGTAAATAGCAAATCTGAATGCATTAAGCTTACTTTCTTTTTTCTCCTGGTGCACCAAACCTGCATTTCCATATCTTCCATTGCATCTTTTTTTCTTATTTTAACAAGAAATTTCAATATAACAACAAAATTAAAATATCTGGCCTGTTAAGAAGCATCAGACAAAAACCAGTGAACTAAGCCACAGGTCCATGTAATACATAGATTTATTTAAGAAATTAAAATCTATATAAATAACTACTAAGGCCTTGTTTATATAACTCTATTAAGATTGGAAGGTTCAAACTCTTAGTAATATGAGGAGAATTGCATAGAAGCAACATTAAGTTTATTGGGACTTCATGTTTTTATTTCATGTCTAGCTCAAAAGTATATACTGAACAAGAAATCAAATTTATAAACATCTTGTCCATAGTAAACGATTTTAGATGAAATGGAATGACAAAGTGATTACAAACATAATAAAGGAACTTCAGCCAAGCCAGACACATTTGTTTGTTTTGTCACTGGCTTACTGTAGCTTTATTGTACTGAAAAAAGTTTCTTTAAGAGGTTGTATCAATTGCACAATTCATGAAGCAATTCAGTCATTGTTCCTAATCTTTCACTAGACCAGATGTTTGATAAATCATTTTTCTCATGCTTTTTGTTTGTTTTAGTCACAGTCTATTTCAGACGTCTGAACTATACTTTCAGACATCCTGAAGTACATACTTAAGCAGATCTTCCCACTGTTTCTGCTATTATGGTTACTGCTATTGTCGTTCTTCTATTGAATTTTTGACAATGTTCTATGTCAACAAAAGTTCACAAAGTTTTAATGGCCTTTCCATAACCAAGAATACAAAGATGGCTATAGGGGCTATACATCATAACAGCAGTTTATAAGCATGTGTTATTAGTTCACATGAACTAATATAGGGATCTTTCTTCAAGCATTGTTAAATGAAATTCACAAATTAAACTTTCTTGATGCATATTCAGAATATGAACAAGAAAGTAAAATATGATATGCATGTCATTCTACATGACATGTGGAAAAGCAAATGCAAAAAAGAGGAAAAGGGGAAAGAAATGATTGAAGTTCATATATATTTCCATGGAATGTGTAAGATAAAAACTAATATAATCATTTTATATTATATTATATTATTATTTTAAATGATTATATCTTGTTGTATTGTTACAGTTTAGTAATTCGATCAACACATAATTAATTTGTGTAATTGATTGCCTTGAATAATGATTATGACCACAAACATTAAATATTTTTAAAAGGTTAGCTCATGGAACAACCTTGCCCAACATTATCCCATAGGTCTCATAGATAACGTTCAACATTGTTTTAATCATTCAGTCATGTCGGGCTTTTAGTGACTTTATAGGTAAGTGTTTTTTATGCTACCCTGTCAAGTACAGCTTCTTGGATAACATGACATGATCAGAACTATAATATTTATAAATCTCTTTGTGATTTCTGAGCTTCATATTTCCTGCAGGTGCTTCATTATCCAAATAGGGTATGTCTATCCATACCCTAGTTGTTTATCCACACTCTAGTTGGGTAATGAAATATCTGTAAACAAACAATCAAGCTCAGAAAGCACCAAGAATTCCACAGTTCACACACACACATATGTGTGTGTGTGTGTGTGTGTGTTCTATTGGAACTATAGGATTAATAAATCAATATATTTATAGGTACTAGATATATGCCTGATGGATTTTGGCTATTATATATACCAAGTTTCCCTGAAAATAGGATCTACTCCCAAAATAAGCCTTAATCTGATTTTTAAGCATGCACCTAATATAGGCCCTACCTCAAAAATAAGTCCTAGTGAAGGTGGGTGGGCATGGCCAGCACAGGAGGTGATGAGTCCATGCAGGCCAATGGTGTCCAGCAGCAGCTACAGCCCACGCAGCACAGGTGAATTGATTACCTGTCCAAGCAGCAGGGAGAAGCAGGCCATGGGAAAACCAAGAGTCAGTTGGGCCAGAGTGGATGGGTGGCCCTGGTAGGCTTGTCTTAGCATCTCTCAGCTTGCCTGTGGCCTCTTGGTGCATTGGGATTGCCTGCTTTTCATCCTGTGCCTCTGCCTTTGTCTGCTGCCAGTGCTGCGTCATGAAGATGAGCTTCCTGAGGCCAACGACCTGCTCTGGCCAACGACTCTTGGCTTTCCTGTGGCCTGTGTGGTGCATCCAGATCACCTGGCTCCCCCATGCTCTGCTTTAATCTGCTCCTTGGACAGGGAATCAACTCACATGAACTGCATGGGCTGCGCAGCTCCAGAATGCACCAACCAAGTTACTGGCAGTCTGCAGCTGCTACTGGATACTGTTGGCCCCTGCGCTCTTGCCACATCTTGTTTGAGTGCTGGACGTGGGGCGCCCACCTGGGCTTATCACCCTGAAATTGTGTTTCCCTGAAAATAAGACCCAGTGCTTATTTTGGAGTCCAAAAAATATAAGACAGGGTCTTAATTTTGGGGACATATGGTAATCAAATATATAAATGTTTAAAAATGATCAGTGAAAAGGAAATATGAGATAGATGTAGCCTCCAACAGCTATTTGTGGTTGGTGGTCTTCTGATTCTACATTGGCTGTCCATGAAGAGCCTTATAATGGGATAGATGGTCTATCTAATTATATGGTCTAAATGAACTAGAGTTTGTGTGATCCAACTGTACATGGATTGTATCAGTCTTTTGTCTTAATCTCAACTGGGACTAAACTTCAGAACTTTCTAGACTAGTCACTTTGATTTGAGAAAAAGTAATACGTTTCACTGATTCAAGGTCTGAAAATACTAAGATCGAATTCCATTTTCAAGCACATTTAACAGGGTTACATGTTTGTCAAGCATATACTAAAAGACAAACTCATACTGAATGAAAAGACTTCTGGAAAAAGAATTTATAATTAAAACTTCTGAATGTATATGCAAACTATTTTGTAAATAGAATTAAGTATATACATTAAAGTAAAATATGAACTTTGTCATTCCTAATTGAAGAAAATAATTTCTCTCTTTCTATATATTTGTGAAATTATCAGTCTACATAGGAATATAAGTGGTCATCAGGTTACGACCCTAATGGAGCCTCCCCTTTAGGGTTTAAGGTTATTGTAGCATTAAATGAATGTAATGACCAACTATCTCTGCTTTCCTCAGTGCATTTGTTACATGACCCCACAGGTTGTTAAGTGACGGTGGGAGGGAGTCTTGGAGGCCACTGCAGGCTCTAGCCCACCTGCCTTAGGAGTGGGAAGCATGGCATATCTCAAGGTGGAGGAGGCATTGGGAGGGATTTGGAAAGAAAAAGGCGATACCCCAAGGACCTCTGTAAGAAAAGCAATCTTCTGAAGGTTCAGGGGAAAACCCTTGATTTTGACTGGAAATAATCCAGCTATTCCGGCTGGTCCAAAGCATGCCAGCCAAAGAGTGGGAAGCGAAAATTGAATGATATTTCAACATCGGTAGGAGACCGGGTCCCAAGAAGGAATCCAGAAGCAATAAACAGTGAATAGAGGAGCGGATTGAATGTGACTTCAAAACGAGTTAGATCATAGCAGCGACTAGAAAGACAAAGAGGAGCAGAAAATAAAGCAAAAAAGAGACAGCGTAGAAAAGCGGAAGTAAGGATTTGAAGGAGACTCCAAATGGACAGGGGCTGTTTTGTTGTTATTTGCAAAAGGAGTTCTCACAGCTAAACATGTAATAAGATTCCCTCAGCCAGAAGATTAACTCACTTCACTTTTCTTGTACAGTAGGATGAGAATAATGTACTAAGCAGACATTTGTTTCAAACCTCTCAATAAATCCATGATAAATCATTATAAATAAAATAAACTTTACTCCCAATTTTACTGCTGATTTTATTGCCCATTTTTAATTTATGTATTTTATTCCAACAGGAATAAGCATATAATGTGTGTTTATGCCAAGCATTTATAGCATTTTTGGTTTATCTCCCGTCATTAATGATGCATCCTGTACCTAATATATAATTCTACTTTGCTCCAAGCAAACAAACATCTCTGTTGTCAACAATATAGTAAAAGCTATGCCAAACATCTTATCCTGAACAGAAAAAGGCATAGATTTCCTCAGAATCAAAAACGAATAAATTGTATGAAAATGTACATTAATAAAAATAAGTCAAGATATGCTTAGGTAATAATATAATATTTTATGATAGCATAATTAATTATCAGCCTCAAAATTGTTGAATTCAGAAATCAAGTACAGTAAGGTGGTTTTACAGCTAAGTCATCCTTGCCCACTTTCACCCCATGCTGCATTTTGCACCAATAAGACAGGCATCTATACTTTCAGCAAAATTTTGTCCTGGGAAAAATGTTGGTATAACAATCTTAAAGCAATTTAAACTTGCTGACTTCCATAATACTCAAGCTAATTCAATATTTGATTTCATATTATTTACACTTTCTCCTTATTAAAAGTATTTCAGCCTACCGTATTATGTAACATACAAGAGTAATTCCATCTACTTCCAAAATATATCAACTATTTAGACCTTATAACTTGAAGGCATGGTTCATATAAGTATAGTCTGAAAAAGGAACCATAGTGGTTTCATTCATATAAAAGGGGAAGCTGTAAAGCCTATTGAGAAACTGAAATAGCAGGGGACTTCCGGCGGTGACATCAGTGTGCATAGGAGCAAGAAGATGGGGCTCCGTTCTTGAAGCTCTATTTTTCCAGCCAGAAAGCCTTAAAAATACACGATCAATCCCGGAGGGATTGAGAAAGAAAAAGGGAATACCCCAAGGACCTCGGTAAGAAAAGCAATCTTCTGAAGGTTCAGGGGGAAACCCTTGATTTCGACTGGAAAGAATCCAGCCGAAGAGTGGGAAGCAAAAATCGAACGATATTTCAACATCGGTAGGAGAGTGGGTCCCACAAAGCAATAAACAGGGAATAGAGGAGCGGATTGAGTGTGACTTCAAAACGAGTTAGTTCATAGCGGCGACTAGAAGGACGAAGAGGAGCAGAAAATAAAGCAAAAAAGAGACAGTGTGGAAAAGCGGAAGTAAGGAGTTGAAGGAGACGCCAAATGGACAGACTCTGAGAAATGACGAACGGGTGAATATAAATATATTGAACTGACTTTAAAGGGTTGGAAAGGCTGCAAAGAGTGATCTATGAGTTACTAAACTATGAGTTACTACACCATCCAGTGTGGACCGGCTAGTGATAAGAGTGTTAAATGGCTTTGAAAGACTAATACTAGAAGCCAGTAAAAATGGAAACAACTTAGAACTGCAGCATGATGCAAGACTGAAAAAAGATTGCATGAAGAGAGTAAAAAAGTATAAAATAGTTATCTGAAGGTAATATATTGGAATGATAATAATGCAGACTGATTGAATTAAATGATTAAATTGTATTTGTTAAATAGTCAAGTAGAAAGTTTGATAAGATTATTCTTTCTGATATATATCTGCATATTTATTTATATGGATTATAGATCGTAAATTCCTACTCTGTATTTTTGATTATCTCTACTCTTCACTCTCAACCTCTAGCTTTATATTTAAAGTTTAATATTTAAGAAAAGCTATATTTATATGATATGATATTATTATTATATTATAAGATAAATTAGAAGGAATTAAGTAAATTAACATAAAGATATATCTAGAACAACAAACATAGCTAAAGTCTTAATTAGTAAATTTACAATAATGATTTTGTAGAGTTTTGTAAAATACTATTTTGTAAAATAGTGTATGATTTATTGGAAAAATCTATTTAGAATAGGAAAGATGAGTACAACAACTATCACAAAAATAAGCAAAAAAACCACCCAGAATCCGGTATCCACCCCATCTTCCCCCGCACAACAACGACATATAGATACTATGCTTGGACTGGAAAAAACAGGCTCAATATTAAATATTCAAAATATCCAAGTATCATTAATGATTATACAAGAGGCCTTAACTAACTAAGCCTTAACCTTAACTTAACTAACCAAGAAACAATAGCAAATAATCATGAGGAAACCAGGAAAAATCATGAAGAACTTAGAGCCGATATGGGAGAGATGAAAGAAGATTTCAAAAGATTAGATGACAAAATAGAAAACATTCAACAAAATATATTTAAAAATGAACAGAGAATAAATGGAGTGGAAATAAAAGTAGAAGAAGTAAGGGGGAAAATAGAGACCATGGAACAAAGGAATAGGATGATAAATAAAGATTTAGAGGTCTCTATAGTCTTCCTGGAAATGGAAAAAGCCTCCTTTTTTTAAAGATTACAAAATATTGTAGAAAATAAGATCTAGAAGAAATTAAGTCAGAAATCTTGGCAGTAGTTCTACAAAAAGATAAACAAGAGGTGAGGAGAGATATTGATGAAATCTATAGAGTTTACACGAACTACGCAAGGAGACACAGACTGCCGAAGGAAGTACATATAAGATTTACAAAAAAATCAATTAGGGGTGAAGTATATAAAAAAATGAAAGAAGAGCAGATACAATACAAAGGTAGAGAAATCATAACTTTAAAACAAATTCCAAGGCGAATCAGAGATCAAAGAAGAGACTATTAATTCTTAACAACATGGCTAAATGAAAATAACATAATGTTCAGATGGTTGATTCCAGAGGGTATCCTGGTATCGTGGCAGGATAAAAAATTTAAAATAGAAACATTGGAGATGGCTAAGGATTTAAAAAAAAATCATTTTACCACAGAATGAGAACAAGAAAATAAGGAAAGAGCCAAGAATACCAAACATACAGGGGAATCGGAAGAGGAGAAGGAAGAAAGGGAAAAATTGGAAAGAGAACGAATAGAAAGAGAAGGGGTGAGAGGAAAAACACAAATGGAAACAAGAAATACTAGAAAATTAAAATCAATTAATAAATAACGGTGGCAATGGAGGAAGAAATTAAAATGGTTTCAGTAAACATCAATGGAATAAATGCGCCAGCTAAGAGAACACAAATATTTAGAAAACTACAAATTAAACATGGATATTGTAAATTTGCAAAAAACAACAACACATTAAACTATTAGAACACACACGATTAGGCAAACTCTATACAGCCTTGACAGAACAAAAAGAGAGAGGAATTGCTGTATATATTAAAGAGAGACTGAAATCCAAACAAATTTATGAGGATGATGAGGGAAGAATTCTTATGATTGAAATAGAGACAGACAACAAAAAAATA
>JANHFT010003066.1:84199-96818 GCA_032467955.1 Pseudoxenodon macrops | reverse complement strand
GGACAATTGTAAGATCCTTCCTTGGCCACCTCATAGACCTTCTCCACAGACCTTCTGCAGATCCTTCCTTGGCCACCTCATAGACCTTCTCCACAGATCTTCTGCAGATCTTCCAGGTCTCCTAACGGGATGTCCATCTCCACCGTAAATGAGTCCATTGTAGGGACAATTGTAAGATCCTTCCTTGGCCACCTCAATCAGTACAAGGACATCACACTACCCATCTCACCAATATTCAAAAGGATTTTTTTTTGCTTTTGGCCAACTGGCCAATCAGATGAATAGGTCAACCGATTTTCCAAAGCACCTGAAGGCAGAACAAGGAGCAATGGATGGAAAGTAAACAAAGCAGAGAAGCAACCTAGAACTCAGGAGAAATTTTCTGACAGTAAGAAGAATGATAAACCACTGGAACACAATTTGCCTTCAAAAGTTGTGTGTCAGGATTCTGACCGATGCTCTAATTAAATCATGAGCCTCGAGCCAAGCTTCAAAAGAAATCCAGTTATTTATTAGGAGCGTCATGTCGGCAATGACTGAGTGGAACCAACTCTGACCTCACTTAATTCACTCCTTGGCTCTGACCCTGTTTCCCCCTCCCAAGGTGTGTCATCAGTCACATTCCCTAACAAAGCAATTTCGCGGGTTGTAGAAGTCACTCTCTCCAGCCACTGTGGATCTCTGTGGAGATGGCCTTGACGTTTTCCAGCTGGAATGTGCAGTCGGCGATGACATCACGGAGCTGGTTCCTTCGGTGTCTCCGTGAGCGTCGCCATTTTGAATTTTGACAGCTATGCATGCGCGAGTTGCAACCCTAAGCGAACCAGCAGCAAAACAATTTACAACCCACTCCTGCCTCTAAGGTCTCTTCCAACTCTATCATTCTGCTAGTCCCTGTGATGGCAAAACCATCTCATTGCAAAATCTACAACCAAGATTGCCAAACAGTTTAAAGCACCTACATTTTCCTTCCTTCAGCCAGTACTTCCCATTAAAGCAGGCGGGGTTTGTTTTGTTTTTGATTGTTTCAACCCTAATTTCAAGACCGCATTTCTTTTCATTCGTTCCATTATTCGTTCATCAGATTTGCATTCCTTCCGTCGTCCCCCCCGTTAGGGATCAATCATTCATTATTTACTAAATCTCACTCGTGTCCATTTACGGTTGATTACTAAGGGGGATTCGGCTTTCTGCAGTCTTTAACTTCCAGCCTGTTGGCACCAAATCTTTCATTCCAGATGGCGGATCTCATTCTTGAATGCACCCTGATTTAAATAAAGCTCCTGAAAGCAAAAAATAAATTAAAAATAAATAAACTGGCCTTGTAGGAAGCCAGCTGAGTTTTATGCTTTCGGTCTTTCGGAGTTTATTGTCAAGAGCGCAGAACTGGCCAAGATCTAGAAACACAAATGGATCTGTAATGCTGGTTAGAGGCAAAAGCAGAACCTGGTTAAGGACAACTGATGTTTTAAGCACAGCCAACAATGGTGCCTCTTAACCCTTCCATTAGGGAGGAGGAGGAATAGGAGGATGTTCCTTGATATTCTCCAAGCTGGGTAGTTTTCTTGCAGATGTTTCACTACCAAGCTAGGTAACATCATCAGTGCTAGAAGAGAGTGGGGTTTTTGTGGGAGAAGGTGGAGGAGGAAGAGGAAAAGGAAGAGGTGGTTTATTGGTGTTCTTGGTGTCCTTGGTAGTAGAAGGGAGTGAGGTTTGGGGAGGAGGAGGAATAGGAGGAGTTCCTTGATGTTCTCCAAGCTGGGTAGTTTTCTTGCAGATGTTTCATTACCAATCTAAGTAACATCATCAGTGGTAGAAGGAAGTGGGGTTAGCTCTTATTTTTATATACTAGTGACTTGCCCTGTCAGTGTTTTGGGGAGTTTGTCTTGGTGGTTCCTTGATTAGCTAACAGCTAACCGTGAACAACAGCCTGATTCCCTTTCTGGGAATTTATTTCCCGCTAAAACACCATGCTAAAACCTAAATAATCACATTTGCTTCTATTAAAAGCAGGGGACTAATTCTGCAAGTCCCACTCACCAAAAATCAAATTCTCGGATAAAAAAAGTATTAGAGCATTCTTACTTTCCAAAAAAAAAAAAAAAAAAGCAGGCCTGGGGTCCAGGCCTGCTTAACCACTGATCAATAGTAAACTAAATATGCT
This sequence comes from Pseudoxenodon macrops, assembly GCA_032467955.1. Classification (NCBI taxonomy): domain Eukaryota; kingdom Metazoa; phylum Chordata; class Lepidosauria; order Squamata; family Pseudoxenodontidae; genus Pseudoxenodon; species Pseudoxenodon macrops. Next base: position 94,654 of record JANHFT010003066.1, on the reverse strand, counting down.
TTATCCATCATCAATATTTTGTCTAACCACCTGAATCAAAATTTTCAGCCTTATTACCGAGTAGATGGATCTCCCTGTCTCCCCTTGCCAGCCTTATCGCGCTGAGCCCTATCTATTTCACTTTTAATTCCCATCACCCCATTTTCTTGCCAAGAGCTTGTCATATATCTTATTATTGGAATTTCAGCGCAAGCAGGACACGGATTGGGCTGAAGGTGATACATCTTCCAAGTTGGCCGCGTCACTCTTATCAACCCAGGATTGCTACTGAAGGTTGTGAAATAAAGTTGCGACCTACTTTTATTTTCTTGACGGAGCAAGGAAGAACCTCAGAGATGGACACAAAGAAGGCTGAAGACTCAAAGGTGACCAACTTGATTGGAATCAGAGAGTCACACGCCAAGGGTAGAAGAGTGGGTGATGTGATGGTCAACTCTGGGTCTGGTCTAGGACAACTCACTACGGTCAACTCACCTTGACCAACCCACCATGGCCAACTCACTATGGCCAATTCACCTTGACCAACTCACTACGGCCAACTCACCACAGCCAACCCACCATGGCCAACTCACTATGGCCAATTCACCATGGCCAACTCACCTTGGCCAACTCACTACAGCCAAATCACCACAGCCAACTCACTATGGCCAACTTACCATGGCCAACTCACTACGGCCAACTCACTATGGCCAACCCACTATGGCCAACTCACCACAGCCAACTAATCATGGCCAACTCATCACAGCCAATTCATCACAGCCAAACTCAACATGGCCAACTCAACATGGCCAATTCATCACAGCCAACTCGCCATGGCCAACTCACCATGGCCAACTTGCCACAAGACCAAAGTTACATAACATCAAAGAAATAGTGGAATGGAATCATTAAAGAAAGGATGCAAAAGGAGGGACACAATGAAATGCGAATGACAAACATTAAAATGATTTTAAAAAAATGATTTTAAATAATTCTTGAATTGAATTGTTGAATTGGCCCACGGTGAGTTGGCTGTGACAAGTTGGCCCATTCGTGGATCAGAAACATTGATATAGCAACATTTCGAAGTGGAAGAGGACAGACTGAAGTCTCTTACACCAGCCTTGATATCGGTTAAAATCACTTGATGGCGATGGAGATGTAGGATGAGATTTTGCCCCAAAGTAAAGTGGATGAACTAGCTAACAAATCTCCCATAATAGGAAGGTCTTCACACACACACACACACACACACACACACACACACACACACACCTAAGAAATCCAGCAGAGTTACAAAATCAATTAGACAAGTGAGGACTGTAACGAAGTTATGCCAGTCAAGAAATATTAGATGATAATTAGATGGAGTTTTGCCGAGGCAACATTGGCTAAGGGAAAGCTATCAACTTCCCAGTGACAGGAAGGAAGCCATCGGATGATGAACCCATTTTGAACACCAATTATTTTCCGAAGACAGTAATGAAAAGATGAGCAATCTTTTTATTATATCAGCGCCGCGATTCTCCGCAGCAGTGCAGGCGTTGAGAGAAGCTTCAAAGGAGGGGAAACATATTTGGAATTGATCAAAATCTACCGTTCCCCAAATGTTTCTGAGAATTGAAACACAACAGCGACAATTCAGAGTCTCCATTCATGTTCAAGTTTTCGTTTTTATCAAGCTCGGGCACATGGTTGCAAGATTTTGAAAGCTGTTCTTATTCCACGTTAAATTCTGCGTTAAACTGTCGTTTTTCCCTTCCCCCCCCCCTAACATTTCTCGGTGTTGAAGTTAATTGTCTGGTCCAGAAGAGCTTAGAGACTAAAACAATATTGGAAACTGTAAGAACTGTAACTGTAAGAACTGAATAATCTAATCATTTCAAAAACTTAATTTGGGTGTGTTTGGTGATGCTAACTGGGTAGATCTAGTTTTATGAAAAGAAGGACTAGGGGAGACATGATAGCAGTCTTCCAGTATCCCAGGGGCTGCCCCAAAGAAGAGGGAGTCAAGCTATTCTCCAAAGCACCTGAGGGCAGGACAAGAAGCAATGGGTGGAAACTATATCCCACCTTATCTGGAGGACATTACAAGACCAGGTTTTGTCCTAAGGTGAGTCAACCACCAGAGGTTCCCAGGAAATTAATAAAGCATCAAAGCTCAGCCTTCCATTACTGCTTAAAGCAATATTTGAGGATTTAAGAGATCAGAATTGCTTAGAGCAAACACAGGTCCTCAAACACAGCCATCTCTTCACTCCTTCAGGTGACTTCCTCTCCTTTTATCGTTATTCCACATTGCTATCCAAAACTAAACGCAGAAAAAGAAGATATTTCTAAATTCTAGTGACAGCCCAAACTCTCTCAGGAACTGAATTCAAACCTCACTAAAACAGTGGTGAAATCTACTTTTTTTTTTTCCTACCGGTTCTGTGGGCGTGGCTTGGTGTGGTCAGGAAAGCCTGCTGAGAGTAAAAATGGACACACACACACTCACCCCTCCCGTTTTTGGTGGGGCGGGGCAGGGTGAGCGAGCGGCGACCAGGGGACCGGTTCAGAGGCGTGGCCAGCCAGTCATCATTACCGGTACGGCGAACCAGGCCACATGTCCATAACGGTTCTACTGAACCAGTCCGAACTAAGAGCGTTTCACCCCTGCACTAAAATCTGTGCAAAAATCCCCATTGATATCCAATTTTGAGGAAACGTACCACCTCAGTCCATCTAAACTTACTACCTCAGTCCATCTAAACTTACCACCTCAGCCCATCTAAACTTACCACCTCAGTCCATCTAAACTTACTACCTCAGTCCATCTAAAATTACTACCTCAGTCCATCTAAACTTACCACCTCAGTCCATCTAAACTTACCACCTCAGCCCATCTAAACTTACCACCTCAGTCCATCTAAACTTACCACCTCAGCCCATCTAAACTTACTACCTCAGTCCATCTAAAATTACTACCTCAGTCCATCTAAAATTACCACCTCAGCCCATCTAAACTTACCACCTCAGTCCATCTAAAATTACCACCTCAGTCCATCTAAACTTACCACCTCAGCCCATCTTACAATCGGTTTTATCCCTTCCCATGTGTGTGTGTGTATTTTCCCTCTCTACTAGAGCCACATTTAGCTAGATGAATAAAAACTTCGCGTGGTTTTTAAGAACTTGCTCTAAACCTGACGAAAAACTTCGGTTTGGCTCTAAACCAGCACCACAAACTTTGGTTGCTTCCTATTTAAAGTCAAAGCGGACCGAAGCAAGAGAACGTGATGTTCTCTGTAGCCAGACAGTCTAGTTCTTCTCCAACATGGAGTAGGACAGCTTTCCACAGCGAAATGTTTACAGAACAGCCCGTCGAGTTCAAGAGGTTCACCAACCCCCGGAAGCCTCTGTAATTACCTTGTTTTCTACAGGATGACCAGATGTTGAGTGAAAAACCAAGCGCATTCCACATCTAATTCCACCCTGGCTTCACTCCAGAGGTCAACAAAACATAGCAATGTAAGTAAGTAAGTGGGCTGGGTGCTCCTTCTCGCGTAGTGAGAAAAGAACGAGTTGGCCATCGGCAGCAACTTCTGCATTCATATTTCTTTGCAATATATGTGCTTTTGCTTTCCCTCCTTCTCCAGAAAACAATAGTAGAATCAGGGATTTCAGACCTTCTTCTCAAACCAAGTTCTAAGTTGACTAATAGAGTTTAAGCCTAACTGAAATTAACTACCCTGTTTCCCCGAAAATAAGACCTCCCCGGATAATAAGGAACAAACGGGCTTTTGAGTGCATGCGCTAAAATAAGCCCTTCCCTGAAAATAAGTCCTCCGCGAAAATATTTAAAGGCACGTGCAGCTGCTCCCCGCCATTCCCTCTGCTTGCTTGCCGCGCAAACAACACGAGGTGAGGAGGCAAGGATGGAGGATGGGAACGGGAGGGGGAACATGCCCCATGCACCCCACACGCCCTTACTTAACGGCTGCTCCCTCAACCCTAGCCACCGCACCCCATCTGTCACGCTAATGGCTGCCACAAAAAGAGCAACAGGCCAGCGACGCGCAACACAGTAGGCTTCAGGGAATCCTCCTAAAGGAGAAAAACGCCCCTACGGGCAAACCGGAAGTCTGTTCCCGAACTTCTGGTTTGCCCATTGGGCTATTTTTCACCCTCTGGAGGCTTCCCTGAAAATTCCTGAAGCCTCCGGAGGGTGAAAAACGGCTGAAAATCAAGGCCGAAAATTAGCTGGCCAGCGCTAACAGGGCAAGGCCTCGCGTGCCCTGAGAAATGGCTCCGCATGCCACCTGTGGCGCGCGTGCCATAGGTTCGCCATCACTGCAATAAGATCTCCCCAAAAATAAGGCCAAGCGCTTATTTCTGGGGTCAAAAGAAAATAAAACCCTGCCTTATTTTCGGAGAAGCACAGATAGGTATAATTTAGAAGGGATGATACATATAACTGCACGAAGCTTTTTTTATTTTTTCATGATACGTTAGTGCATAATAATGCATGCAAATAAAGCTTCCCCCCAAAGGAACTTTGATACACTCACAAATATAATCACAACAACGTTTTTTTGTGTTATTGCCTTGCTTAGGGTGTGTGAAAACTGTACTATTTTACCAATCCCTGCGGGAATATTGGTAACAGAAAGGAGGGAACGGCCTCCTGTAAGTAAAGAATGAAATCGCAAAAATACATATGTATTACAACCAATTTTGTGGAATTCAACAATATTGGAGCTTTAGAAATGTTTCTAATTAAAGAGCAATGCAGAAATAGCCCAGAACAGAAAGAACTTGTGATAGTATAAAAGCATCTCATTTCTCAATATATTAAAACTGTCCCAACCACATTATGCATAATTGTGATACAGAGAAGGGATGGGTATATCTGCAATGTATAATTTGAATAATCAATTCAATTTAGATTTACGATCTGATTCCCTCCTGGACTAGCGTAATAAAATATCTAGATCAGTTCCATTTGATTCAGAAGGCTGATTTGTAGGGAGAGTGGGAAAGGGGGAAGAGGGAGAGGAAAAAAATGAATTCATTTAACTGATTAATTTGAAGGAAGGCGTCCATTATGATCTGGCGGCTTTTGATTCCATTTGCAAATGCAATTAGGAGAGAATCCATCAAATCACTATCAAGCTGAACGTTCCCCTCAGCCACAAGGTAGAAGTTATGAGAATGGGATGGGAAATATCACACTAAGAGACCATTAATCCTAAGGGAAGCAATTCGCTGTTGTTATACCTAGTCTTATCTTGTTAGGTAACTACCAGCTAAGCTGGAAGGAGGGGTTAAATGAGGACCTAGCTTGGAATCCTTGCACTGTCACCAGTGACATTAGCTTGACCTCACCCGAGATCCATGAAGCCTTATCTGGTCATTCCCCAGGGGAAGGCAAGGAGTCTTTTGCCACATAGGGATGGAGGAGGGAAGGAGGGCTGGAGGAAGGAAGGATATGAGAATGAGGAGAAGGAAGGAAGGAAGGAAGGAAGGAAGGAAGGAAGGAAGGAAGGAAGGAAGGAAGGAAGGAAGGGATTCCTCCTTCCCCTGATGGTTTTGACCATCCACATCTCAAGCAATTCCACCTTAAGAGAAGAAGAAGTTGGAAATATTTTTGGAAGCGACTGTCAATAAGCTCACCTAACCCAACTCAACCCAACCTTGTTGGTCTTTTGTAAGGTTTCCAAACCTGCTTTTTTCATTGAATATTTTGATTGTTTTAATTGCTTGGGCATGATTGAGATGGATGGCTATATGAACGAATGAATCAATGAATGAACCAACCAATCAATCAATGAATGTATCAAGGTTCCAAGTAACACACCCAACAGAATGAATGAATGAATCAATCAATCAATCAATGAACCAATGAATGAATCAATGAACAAACACATACATACATGCATGCATGCATACATACACACACAGAATGAATGAATGGATGAATGGATGGATGGATGGATGAATGAATCAATAAATGAACCAATGAATGAATCAATGAACAAACACATACATACATACATACATACATACATACATACATACATACATACACACACACACACACACACACACACACACACAGACACACACACAGGCACATACCCCATATTTTTCAGAGTATAAGACACACCTTTTCCCCCCTAAAAGAGGCTGGAAGTGTTGGTGCATCTTATAGCCCGAATACAGCCATTTTTGCCCACCTGACGCCCCACCCCCGTGTCCCATTTTTGTGAAAAGTGGGCTTGTTTATAGCAAAAATGGGAACGTTTTTGTCTTTCCTCAGCCCCCAACAGCACTTTGCAGGCCTCCCAAACCCTCTGTCATCCCATTTTTCGCAAAAACGAGTGAAAAACAGGCCCATTTTTATGAAAAACAGGGTGTGCAGAGGATTTGGAAGGCCTGCAGAGTGCTCATAGGGACAGGGGAGGACAAAAACTTTTTTTTATTACTTACCTCTTTGAAATCTTGGTGCTTCTTATACACTGGTGCATCTTATAGACCAAAAAATATGGTGTGTGTGTGTGTGTGTATTGCCACCTTGCCTGGTGTTGCTTAATTTTTTCCCCATGCACCACTCTGCTGCCTCCTACCTAATTTCCAGACTACAAAAAGGTCTATAGCTCTTCTTTCTCTTATTGAAATCCTCTTCTTAAATCAGTATCAATCTACTATTCAATCACCCCTAATATTTATACATATTGATATTAAGGATGAACAGACAAGTTTATATCCAGGATGAATTTTCTATATTTATATTCATTTTATCACATTTTTGCATTAAAACATAAAATAAAAAATTGAATATGCATATCAATATATATTTAAAATACATATTTAAGGAATATCTGTTCTTTCAAGAAAAAGTTTATAAGTGTCTTTTTTCAAATTTTTAAATATTTAAGTGCATTTTTAATGTATTGAGCTAATACTGTTTCTGGTTCAGAAATGTATAGTAAGGGATTAGAATTTAATCCAAGGAAAATTCCTCAGTCCCCATTCTTTCCCTTATGTCATTATTATATGCCAGATATATTACCAGTAAATTATTAAAAACTAAATTTCACAAGTAGTATTTAAAATTACAGAAAATTGTATCTGTTAAAAAATAAATAGTTGAAAAGTTTTGCATAATGTATTTAATGAAGAACTTTTGCTGAAATTTGACCTCAAATGTTTAATTATGTTTTCTGTTTCTTATACCCTGTTTTTGTAAAATGTTTTTTTAGTGAAGAATGATGAAATAAGTATGCTTAAAATCTTTGTATTTTTCCTTAAGATTACTTCTGTTTTTAATACTTATACTTACCAATATACTTTCTTGTTTGTATAAAGGGCAAAATGCTATATAATTGAACGCCATTGGCTATTAATATGCATTGTGGTGTACTCAATGATGCACATGTGCCTATATTATAGCACTATTGATAGCTACAATATTCAGCTGAAATAAATGCCAGCTATTTAGTATTCATTTTTAGGCTTTGCTGATTGTACTGTAATAATTTTTGAGTTTTCTGAGTTTTGCTAACAGAGAAAATAATTTCTGTGAATCGGAAAGAAAGCATGAGAAGCCAAAAGTTTAAAAATTGCACTCATTGGCTGCAGTTCCCCCAGCTCCATGCTTCCGTGACAACTGCAGAAAAACTGGGCTGATGCTAATCTGAGAGGACAGTCATGCCTCATGAAATAATCATTACTGCTAATCAAATCAGAGTGAAAACCCACACTGTGCATCACCAGAGTCATGTCATGCATTGAATATTTCATGACATGGTGACTCTGACCATTACCAAACACTCTAAACTGCTCTTTGTTGTGTGTATACCTAAATACTCCAGTGTAGTCAAACTGGTATGCAGGAAGACCAGTAAGCATTAAGCGACCTTTAGAAGTAATTGTAAATATATGCAACATGATACTTGCTAGATCAGATAGTGGCTTCAGTCAACCCCCCTCCTTGTTTTATCAGGCTACTTGTCTGCATGTATAAGCGGGCAATATGTCACAGGAAACCTAATGCCCCCAAGATGACATATCTATTTTGGCTGCTGAAAATTGAACTCAATCATGGATCAGCAGAAACATCAAAACACAATCAAGGATTGACATCAAACCTGCAAGCCAGGAGATGTCCGCAGGCAAAAAGGGGTGAAATTGAAAGCACAAGAAAAGAGAGCTTTCGTTTGTCTTAAGTGCTATAGCAATTGTTTTTGCTGAGTTGTTTCAAAAATCTTTTTGGTGATTCTTTAGATATGGATCATCCCACCAGGGCTAGCAAAAGGGTAAAGTGAAATAAAGCAATATGTTTCCTTTCATGATTTTTATTTCTCATATCAATTCCCAGTAATTAGCTTTTGAACTTTTTTTTTTACTTTGTTCTCTTTTTTCTCTCTTGACTTACTCCTGATGGTTCAGTGGAGAAATGCAAGAAAGAAACAAAAAAGTTAAGATAAGTGTCTTGGTAAAACGGAAAAAAAGTGTTATTACTTCTTTGCCCACAGAAAATTTTACCATTAATTGCACCAGTATAAATGTTCTGAATTGGTTTGGAAAGTCAGCTTATAGTTTATCAGGCTTTCTAGACTCTAGAAAAACATATTAGATTTTAGGACTTCCCACCAAGATTTCTTCTATTTTATAGAGAGATATGCTGGCGCAGGAAATCACAAGAATATGAAGAATGCTTTTGTGACATAACCAAATAAGTTTACAATACATTCCTGTAGGGAAGAATATTAATACTAGTACTAATAATATGAGTCAGTCACTCATTACAATAAGTGACAAACTTGTGTCAACAATTGTTCCAGCTATTTATAGAAATAATAAACCCTCCATGACATTCTTTTTACAACTCAGATTATTGCCATTGGAATGACTGATTAATTATGCTGTCACATAATCCATTGGGAAACAAGAGAAAGCTGTTAGGTTGAATACACCAAGTCCTAAACTACTTGTCTCAGTTAAAGCTGAAGAGTAATTATTAGTTACTTGTTTCTAATAAAGTGTAACCTCTCTTCAGTGGGTCCCATTAGTATGAGCCCCTCCTTAACACTTGTATATATACATGTGTGTGCATGAGAGAAAGGATTTATTCCTTCAGTAACTGCCAAAATGTTGTAATATATAATTTCCTTTAAACAAGATAAACAAAACTAAAACAAAACTATAAACTCTTGTATTTTTTTAAATTACAAACTAAGAGAAAAGTAGTTTCTCAACTATAAGATTCTTGAGCAAGGTACATTGTGCCAAGAAATTAGAAGCAACTTTCTATATATCTTCTAATAGTTATATAAAGCTATTATTTATAATAGCATTTTATAAGTAGCTTAGGATGCATACAGAATACTAAAAAGCACAGCATATGATTTTGTGTTTATGCAATAGTTGTATAAAGAATTCTTTTATGCACTGTTTCATTGATATACACTTGTAAAAAATAATACAATATCTCTTGATTATATTCACAAGATTTTTCCTTCCTTCTTACATACCTACCTACCTACCTCTCCCCCTCTGCCTTCCCCTCCTTCACCCACTTTTCCTTCCTGCCAAATATCTGTGTGCAATTGCAATGTAGATGGCAAAAGTGAAACTAAGTAAGCAAGTTGAACTGGTAACAAATTACATATGTGTCAGCTTTACAGGTAATGGTAATTAAATTGGTATGCAGGGAGATTGGAACAGAGAGTGGAGAAAAGTAGGAAATGCTAAATATAAACAATAAGACTATTCTAATTTCTGTAGTTCATTATTTCTCTTTAAATTAGTAACTTTAAATTGACATAACTGGCTTTGTTGAAGCAAAGATCTTACACAAACCAGAAAAACAACCAATGTAAATATCACACAGCAGTAAAACAACTACAGTTAATAAAGTTAATCACAGGTCAATGGTATGTAATTGAAATGAATTGAAATTAAACAGTATCAAACATAAGCATTAAAGATTCCTAAATATAAAACTGACACTCACCAAACTAAAAGCAAAACTATACTTTCAGTATAGTGAGTATAGTTAGTGGTGGCTTCTTGAAGGCCTTCTTAAGGGGAAAAAAAACCCCAACCACCTCACTCAATGATGAATTCACAATGGCCAGAATCCATTGTTAGAGGAGGAAAACTGGGGTTTGATTATATAGGTCTCAGAAGGATAGCAGGCCCTAAAACACTACATGAACCAACATTCTAGACAGAAAGATTTCAAAGTGTATTAGAACTATTTGTAATTTTGCTGAATTGTTGCTGTGAAATGTGATTTTGACAACTATGTAGCTTTGAGATATATTTGGAATCAGAACATTGAAACTGTGAGAAATAGGAACTGAAAGTAGCCGATGGACAGAGGTTTGAGGTATACATGGGTATATGTGGCGACTGTTTGTCACTAAGACAGAACAAGGAAGTAAGTTGTGAAATGCGTGCAGAAAAGTATAAAAAGAATGTCTTGGG
>JANHFT010003066.1:72389-84099 GCA_032467955.1 Pseudoxenodon macrops | reverse complement strand
GCTGTACACCGCCCTGAGTCTCTTGAGAGAAGGGCGGTATAAAAATTTAATAAATAAATAAATAAATAAATAAATAATGATCATCTAGTTTGTATTTTGTATTCTGATTATTTTTGCCAATGTGTAAGACTGAGAATTTGTTGATTGAGATTTGAAGTTGCCACTTGTTTGACCATTCTGATACATAGTCAAGATCTTTTTGAAGGGTAGCAGTATTGTTGGTGATGTTGAATAGTTTTACATCGTCTGCAAAGAGGATGTAGTGCTTTTAATATGATTGTAAAGGTCATTTATGTAACGTATAAAGAGAATTGGCTTTAAAATAGTGCCTTGGGGGATACGGCCATTAACAGGTACAGGATTTCATAGTCTTTATTGTTATGTCCTTTTAGGGGTGGAATGATTCTCATCTCTTTAAGTTTGTTATTTACAAAATTGTAGAAGGCACGGTTGAATTTCATGTGCAGAAGGTTTTCCTCTTGTTTGATATAATAATTGGTGCATTCAGTCTTTATCTGTTGGCATGTGTTTTTGAAGCGGCTTTTAAAGTTGGCTATTTATGTTTTGTTTTTCTGCCAAATATTTTTTTTGTTTATTGGAGTTTCCTTATTGTTATCGGTAGTTTGTTTTTCCTGGTTTTGGGAGTGATTATTGTATGTATAGCTTAATTACTCTTTTGACTTCAAGCAAAACAATGTTATAATGGTTTTCAGCAGTATTACAGTCAGTGAACAGGGTTTGCCAATCAAGAGATGAGAGGTCAGTGTTTATGAGATCATAGTTGGCTTTGTAAAAATTATAACTGGAGTTCCCATCATTATGATGACTTTTGTAAGGGCGTATATTGAGACAAAAGTCTATCATGCTGTGATCACTGTTAGAAAAGGGTTCTTTTATTTGTAATCCATAAATTGAGTTTAAACTGTTGCAGAAGATGAGATCAAGGCAGTTGTTGAATCTAGTGTTGTTGGTTACTAGTTGATCCAGTCCCAGATTAGTGACAGCATTGTACAGGATTGAATGTATAGGTTCAGTTGTACATTCATTTAGGGACCATTTAATAAGAGGTAGATTGAGGTCACCAAGAAAGATGAGAGGGTATGGGTTGGAGGCTGCCCACATTAGAAGTGAAGTTAACTTATTCGCATATTCAATGTCGAAGTCAGGGGCTCTATAACATAGTAAAAAGCGGAATGTGGTATTTAAAGACAGTTCGCAGATTATGGTCTCAGGAAGAGTGAATTCATGTGTAACTTGGATATTCTTTAGATTTAGGGATTTTTTTAATAGAAGATGACAACACTGCCTCCTCTTCGGAATTCACAATCAAACCAGTAAACATGATAGTTTTGTTCTATGATAATCGAGTCAGGAAAGGAAGCATTCAGCCACATTTCACAGACAAATATAATGTCAAAAATAGTTGTATTTAATAGGAAGAGGAATTCAAGCATTTTATTTATTACGTTAAGTAGCTTGCATTTTAGGTCAATAGTAGTGGCAGTAGTAGTAAGAAATAAAGGGAGACTAGTATAAATCTGTTTCAAGCTATTTAACTCTTGTCAGCTAGCCATAATTTTTCCTGCATTCAAACCCAGGCTACTTGCATATTAGGTAGATGTATTAACCTCTAAGCCAAAACACCTGAAGGCAGGGCAAGAAGTAATGGATGGAAACTAAGGAGAAAAGCAACACACACATGCATGCACAAACACACACTATAGAATACAATATTTAGGGTGATGGAAGATTAGAGTTGTTTCCCTAACAAAAATGTCCTTCACTCATCAGAAATGATTCTGAGATTGGTGTTTTCAGGCTTAATATTGACTCTTTCCTTTTTGCTGCAGATCAAGAAGATTGATGCATTAAACCTGCTTTTGCAAGTGGCAATCAGGTTTAAGATAGTAACGAGGCCAAGCTAGCATCTCTGATTGAATACTGAAGGTCAGGATTTCTAAATGCTGTCTCTGTTTATAAATTAACTAGCTATTGTGATAGACCCTAGGATTGCAACCCCAAGGATGTTTTCAACTTTTATGTTGTCAGAAAATGGTAGCTTTATTTATTATGATGAAGCTTTACAGTGCATGCAGATAGTAACGTGTGTCAAAGAGGCAACATATTTTGAAACAGCTGTGACACTTCCCCAATTTTTGTGAAAAGCAAAAGTCATGATTCCATACTCTGTACTGACAGAACATTAAATGAGGAAGGCAAAGGGTCAAATCACTCAACCCACTTAGGATAATACAACTGAAAATCTGTGGTTCAATTGCTGCTTCTGCTTGGAAGGGAAAACAAATATGATCAGTTGTAAGTGTATAAGCCCTTGACACTTCTGTCAAGGTGAAGCCTTTGCAAACAAGGAATTTGCTGTAGATCTGCACAAAAACCAGAGAAAATGGAAATTTTGTCGTGCAAGATCAATTCACCTGTGACTGGCACAAAGCTCAAGTTCCTGTCCTAAAAAAATGCGACTAAATGGTCATCTAGACAATAAACGGTTTTTGGTTGTTACAACTTTGTGATATATTGCAATATAATGAAAGTTGCTTCTACGGCATCTATTTCCCATGCAAAAACACTTCACTTGCTTGAATTATTTCTCATTACATACTTATTAAAAGAAATAGAGCCTCTTAAATTAAAGCTAAAAGCTTTGTCCATATCAAGGAAGTTTTAGCAATCCTTGTTTCAAATAGAACAATGTTTCTCAAACTTGGCAACTTTAAAATGAGTGGAATTCATTTTCCAGAATTCATGGCTGGTTGGGGAATTCTGGGAGCTGAAGTCTACATATCTTAACTTTGCTAAGTTTGAGAAACATTGGCCAGATCCAAGGGCATTCTCTATCCAGACAGAGAGGCTGTGCTGGGATATATATATATATTCACATTTGTCAGTTGCTGGGCTAAATAGTCCTTTGCAACGTTGATTTACAAGCTATTGTTTCAATGTTTATTTCTCCAGCTGGTACCCTCATTCTTCTTTCCTCTCATTTTCATCTAGCTATGCCAGGTATCTGACAAAGTGTCTGATGGGCCTTTTTTGCCTTCAGATACTGATGTCTCTGGCTCTATTTTCTTATATTGACATGGGATTTAACTGTTTTTCAGGCAGGAAAAACTCTTATTTTTAATATAATTGATAAATATGATAACCAGACAAAGGGTTGAAATTTATAGAAATTGCCTAAAGAAGATATTTGTATGACACATACTTAAGATATATTTGGAAAAATAATAAAATAGAAAAGCAGCAATCTGAAATAGTATTATTCATTATAATGGTTTGCACTGATTATACCAGTTATGGTGAACCTTTTCGTTACTGAGTGCAGAAAAGGGAGCGTGTGTGCATGCTCATCTGGGCTGCAACCCAGAAGAGGAGCTGCCCAGGGGGCATGCACAATCCAGAAAATGTACTTATGGTTTCCAGCACATGCATGTGTGCCAGCCAGCTAGTCTTCCAGTTACTGGTACACATGCATGTGCAACAATCAGCTGGCTGGTGCACATGCTCATACCAGGAAATGGAAGAACAGCTCTTGCAGTTTCCGACACTACCGCACGTATGAATGTCAGTTGATAGTCACTTGCGCATGCATGCAAGGAACCCAGAAGATGAAAGAGCGATGCCACACATCCCAGGCGACATGACTCCGTGTGCCACTTCAGCATGCGTGCCATAGGTTTGCCATCACAAGATTATACTTTCTTTAAATGATGATATTATATACCAGGGGTGTCAAACCCGCATCATCACATTGTCATCACATGACTTTTTCCTCCATTACTAACCTGGGGGTGGCAGTGTGTGACACATCTGGCCCACGGCCCGCTAGTTTGATATCCCAGTTATATACAATATGCTTGCTTATAAAGGAAAGTTACCACTTGCTTTTTTAAAAAATGGAGCTTAGTTCTAGGTTAATTGCATTTAGGCTGTAATTAAATAACTTGCTACATAATTCATTAATAAAACAACTTTTAGAATATTGTTGCAAATGCATAATGGTTTATATTCAAAAAGGTAACAAATAACTAAGTAAAGTTGACACTTTCTACAATCATTTGTTTTTCTATTTTTAATAAAGTAAGCTTTACAAAATTGTCTGTAAAATATTATATTAATGTACATTAGGTAGTATATATTAACAACATAATATGTACACAAATGCAGTTGCATTGTATATGTTATATAGAGGTCTTACTTGAAAGTATTTATTCTATTATGAAAAAATGCATGTGTGTGTACTCATGCACAGAAATATATACATTGTTGTTTATTTATCCAGTAGTATGGTTAAAATATTATGTGATTGTGCTCCAGATTTTCTGCAAGTTTTCAAAATAAAACTTTTTTTCTGGTTCATTCAAATTTTAATTTTAATTACAGTGAAATGCAAAATTAAAGAGGTCTTAATATTCTGACATCTACAAAACAAAACAAAATTTTGTCCTGTAGTTTTCTTTATCGTACAACTATGTATTCCAAATGTTAAGATTCCTTATTATCTTTTTTTCTTTTCTACACTCACCACAAAACTTTGTAATATCACATAGTTTTAGATGAATGCACTTATGGCCTTTCATTGGTTGCACATTTTACCCTTCCAACAAGTGTTAAGAGTTTTCCTTATTGATTCTCAAGCTAAGCACTTTCTTTTTCTTATTTCTTTCCATAGTTTGACCTGTGACCCTAGCATCCATTAGGATACCAAAACAGCAAGGTGTAGACACATTGACTACAATGGAATAGAATGAAAATGACACTGTCTCCAGCTAGGGATGCATTAATAGACTTGAATTCAAACATAGAAAAGGCAATTTTTTTCCTGCTGGGAAGCGAAGTCCTCAAGAGAGCCATCTCAGACTGAAAAACATGATATGAAAATCAATAAAGGCCCTATTGTGCTAGTGATGTGCTCGGGAAGTGTCATTTTATATTTTGCTAGGGGAAATCTGAAGGAAGTTAAAGCTAGTTGCTGATAATAATTGGATAAAATCCCCTTTCATTATAGGTCAGTTTTGCTATTCAACATAAAAATGTGAAAAATAGAGAAAAACTAATTTTCAAATCATAACAGTTTATGGTTATATTTATATGTATTAATTATTATGAAAGTATTATTTTTTCAGAACTAGTTTTCTGTTCCAGTACTTTAAGACGCTAATTTGCCAGTTTCAATTACACAACTGGACTTCAGATTTTTGTAGTGGCATGAGGTATTAGCATGCACAACTGCATGATATTTGAATTTCAAGTTAGTGTATTCACGTTTGAATTAATTTAAAGAAGGTATAAGCTAAGAAGGAAAAAAGGCAGGAAGGAAGTGAGATTGGGTTATTATGAAACACAAACAGTAGATTATATTATTTGGATACAGATAACTATATATTATTGACTAGAAAGTATAAACACCTGCAAGCTAGATAACTTAAACTTAGCAAACTTTTAAACATAAAAAAGAGTTTATGTAAATATTACTTAACTTTTCTAAAATGTTAATATTCATAAGCATAAAATCATTTAACTTTTAAATTTAGAGCTGAGAGCAGCATTGATAAACAATTGCAAAATTGATTAAATGATTTGTCACATAATAAAGGTTTATAATGTCGCCCTAATACTTAATATTAAAGGCTATACTGCATTTTTAATTATTGTTATTCATACATGTTAAAAAAAGATTTTAAAAAATGGTATCTGGTTTTAACTTTTCCCTTCTTTGTACCCCATCATTTTGTCCCTCTTAGAAACCATACTGTATTTATATTTGTCATGCTGCATAATAAATTACATTTCTGGAAACCATTCTAGTTTGAGTTTGCTTAACTGTTGTTAATATATATGCTGTTAATTTTGCCATTGTTACATATTCGCTAAGATAAATTCCCAGTCAAATATCATTTCAGTTGGCAGTTTCTTCCAATGAGGGGAAAAACCTATTCTCACTGTTATGAGCATTCATGTTAGTACAATATTATATTTCTTGTTGATAAATTATTGAATTATAGCTAGCAAAAACAGTTATGATTTCGTTTCAAATTTAATTCCAAAATGTTTTGCCTAATAGTATATTGGTTATTATATCTGATTGGTTATTATATTGATTGGCCAGTACCTTACTGACCATCTGGTTCTAGAAGACAGCTCATCTGTATATCGGACATTAATACAGTTGAGCTAGTCCAGAGGTATTTCACGAGAAGATTGCTACACTCCTCTGATCGCAACAGAATACCCTAAACCAGCAGGCTGGAAATTTTGGGCTTGGACAACCTAGAAGTACATCACCTATGGTCGGACTTAAGCCTAGTACACAAAATTATCTGCTACAATGTCCTACCAATCAATTTCTACTTCAGCTTCAATCACAACAATACAAGAGAACACAACAAATACAAACTCAATGTAAACCGGTCCAAACTTTATTGCAGAAAATATGACTTCAGCAACAGAGTGGTCAATGCCTGGGATGCACTACCTGACTGTTGTTGCATCTTCAAACCCCAAACCTTTAACCTTAAACTATCTACTACTGACCTCACCCCATTCCTAGGAGGTCTGCAAGGGGCGTGCATCATGCCACCATCATGCCTACCGTTCTTGTCCTACTGATCCCATTTATCCATACCCATTTCCTGTGTTCATACTCATGTTTATAAGTACCAAAGAATTCTAGCCCTGTTATTCTCCGTGACTTTCTGTGACTCTCCCATTTAATTTTGGTAAGTCTAACTCATACACTGTATAGATGTTACTGTACACAATGCCAGCTATTTATCTGAGCCTTTGATTAGCAATCTCTAGAGCTTCAAATGGAGATAGACTGTTGTTGTTTTTTCAGTAGCTAAGTCATATCTGTAATCTCACTAACCTTGTTTAATTCCACCAGCTGATCAATCTGCTTCTAAGTTCCCTTGGCCTCTAACCTCATTTTCAAGGGGTGTATGTACTGCTGTTCTTCTTCATCATGTACCCAAGCAGTTCTATGATTATAGCAGCAGTAGCATATGTCACTTCATTGGTTTGAGTCATCGTGAATGTAGGGATTTTTGTGTGAGTACTTTCTTGGCATTTCTAACACACTATGTGATGGTACTTCTCTGCTGAGCATTGCTAACTAGTCTTGAGGGTTGATTGTATATCCATCATCTATGACTCATGTCAGCTTCTGGGGGAGTAAAAAGCTAGTTTTAGCAAGAAAAGAATGTGAGCAGTTCTCCCCCCCCCACTAAGGCTAGTCATAGTTACACAAGGCTAATGGCTAGTGGAAAAAAACTGTGAAGATTTATTTTTGTCCCTTTTGCTTGCCACAGTTCTGCCAGCTCAGACCTAATGCAGCTAAGCTTGGGAAGCTAAGACTATCTCAGTTCTCCCCAATTATATCTGGAGTCCAGGGTGGGGTTGTTTTTCCCCCCCAGCACTTATAATACAGACATACCTGGTTATTTCTAAACTCTTTTTAATGTTTCAAAAGCTTAATTTGAATTTTTTTTTGTTGCTGTTGATGATGATGATGCAACTCATCAACTCAGAATTAGAAAGTCTTAGTGATCTACTGAATCAATTCAGATAACTACTGATTTTATATTCATTTAAAATTCCTTAAAGGTTTTGGGATAATTTAGCAAAAAATATCCTAATGCACAAAAGACAAGCCAAAGGAGAAGCAGCCAAGGATATGTCTGTAGAAAAATCTCTAAAAGTACAAAACAATAATATCTCCTATGTTCCGTTCTTCTTAACCCTAGGAACAACTGAGATTTAACATCTGAAAAGCTGATAGGTAAAATATAGGAAACAGTTGCATACAGATTTTGCAGTAATCTTCCCCTGGAGTGGGGAGGGAATGGAGATTTTACAGTATCCTTACCTTGCCATCCCCACCAAGCCACGCCCTACAAGCCACACCATGCCCATCAAGCCATGCCCACAGAACCGACAGTAAAAAACATTTGAATCCCACCACTGGTTATATGTGGAGTTCAAAATAATCCTTTTTTTTTCTATGAATCAATGTTGTGTGTGTGTTTGTGTGTGTGTATGTGTACTTTGTCTCTCTCCTAGAAGGAATGTTATCATGGTATATATTATATTTCAATCTAAATGAAATGTATAGTATTCAAAGGGTTTGTTTTGGAATCATTTACAACATGTACCATATGACTTAATTACCAAAAAGGTGGAAAGATTGTTGATAATAAAAGCTGTTCTTATTATAATGCTTTGCATAAAAGCCTAAAATAAGTAATTTCCAGTCACTCTAGATGCATAATTTGAGCGAGATCATAGTACATTCCAGAATGCAGGCACTCTATTCCATTATACAACACAGCAGATGTATTTTTTCTTAGTTCACTGCACTAACCAAATCATGTTTGCTCTAAGTCAGCAGCTGATTCAAAAGGAGTTTATCATGAAATTTCTAAAGCTGCACATTCCTGCAGCACTACTAAAACTTGCATCAATGGAAGTTGATCTACTTGAAAAGTATTTACACTTACTATATGTCCCAAAATAAAATAAAGTAAAAGATGCCCTATATACTACTTGGATGTAGAATTCACATTATGTAAATATGATTGGCTTCAGCTTTTATGAGACAAGACTGCCATACTCTTTATATACCAGTTAGGAAAAGCAAGCAGGACCCACTTTCCACTAAACATTTATTTACTGATTGATTGATACATATGTTATAGGGTAGAGTATTTTTCTTCTTTGTGTTTTCAGGTTAGAGTCCCTTAAATATCAGATAAACCAAATCTGCAATCCTATACTGTAAATAATTAGCTTGGGGTACAAATCCCCGTAAAAATGTGTAAAATTATAATAAAATAAGGGTACTATATTCCCAAGCATAATTCAGATATATTGTAAGTCAAATTGGTGGGGCTTGGTTTTGATAAAGACTATATTGACAATTACTCTAACAAATTAATTGAGAGATATTAATATTATCTGAAATTATGTTCCAGAACCTCAGAATCTGATCATTTGAGGAACGATGTCAGTCTTGAGGTTCTTAGTCTTGATAAAAAAATAGTTTGAGAATTTGGAAGCTTAGTAATATTACAATCATTTTTTGTCAATGTAGAATTATAAACATCTTTGATATTTTCTCCATTTTAAAGGGAAGAGTTACTCAAAAAGAGAGCTTTGATATTATATGACTGAGTCCCTCTCTCCACTAAGGTCAGAAGGAAAAGCAAAGTGCAAAACATTTTAAAAAGGATATCACTGTCTTTTCTGACAAGCTGAGGTTCTAAATTATGTTATCAGTGGGAAGGCTCCATGAAGAAATTTCAAACAGAGATAGCTCAAGAGTTACAGTTAGTTTCATTCCATTGTAGGTCTGGAAAAGGTGCTGCATTTATATTATTATATCTATTTTTTTAAATGACATTATATTTTTAAAGTTTGATAAGATTGACAAAAATCTACTTGTGAATTTTACATTTCAAAAGGACTTTTTGAAATATGTGGTAAAAATTTGTGAGTACAGAAATTGCATACACACATTCAAACACAGTAACAAATGGATTTTGCTGGTGAATTGAGAAAAAATATCCAACATATGATAGGGTAATTTTTCATTATCAGGGTATTAACACCAAATGGATTTTTACCAGTACATAAATTTCTAAATATCATCAAATATACTGACGTTATATAATATCAAATAACACAGATCTTAAATAAACAGAAATGGCATATACATTCTCATAATATGCATGGGTTAAAAATTCCAAACAGAATTTTAAGCAAATAAAATTTTCTCTTCCTGTGATTAAGCAAGTTTAACACAGTATATTATATTTTGAAACAAATGTTAGTTTAAACATCGTAACAGAATAGAATTATTTATTGGCCAAATGTGATTGGACACACAAGGAATTGCATATGCTCTCAGAGTACATAAAAAGACAAGATACATTTGTCAAGAATCATAAGATACAACACATAATGATAGTCATAGAGTACAAATAAGCAATCAGGAAACAATATCAATAAAAGTCGTAAGGATACAAGCAACAAATTACAGTTTTATGACCTTTCTAGCCACAGTTGTTAAGTGAATCATTGGAGTTAAGTTAGTAGCATGGCTATTAAGTGAATCTGCCTTTCCCATTGACTTTGCTTGCCAGAAGATTGCAAAAGCTGTTCACATGATCTCATCATAAATATGAACAAGTTGCCCAAAATCCAGATTTTGATCACATGATCACAGGGATGCTGCAATGGTTGTAAGTGTGAAAAAATGCTCAGAAGTCACTTTTTTTCAGTGCTTTTGTAACTTTGAACGGTCACCAAGTTGTAAATCGAGGACTCCCTGTATAAACAAATAATGGAATCTAATGCTTCATTTTTTAAATCTCTCAGATTATATGTGTAATAATTAGAGATGGCAAAAGTAAAATATAAAGACAGTAACTGGGTAACAATTATATTTTAAAAATATAACTAAAAGTGCTCTGGAGTAAAAGAAATGAATAGCTACAAAAATGTAAATATCTCAGTAAGAGAGTGAGCGATGCTTCTCCAAAGATTATATTCTACAATACATACTACATTCTACATACATGACCAATAGATAGCAGCAAAAATGAGATTCCTGTATGTCTGTGTTGCCATCTAGTAGTCATTCAGATTTTTGCAGCTCAGATCTTTATATACTTGGATGATTATAGTTTATCAGATTTTACTCCATGACAACAGATCTTACTAATTCTACAGGTAAAGCCCTAATTTTAGACTTCCATTTTTAATAGAGATGCTAAGCTACCTTAAAATGTTGTGGTAAAGTCTGCTGAGTTAGCATGGAAGTAACTGAAATTGGTGGTTTTTTTCTACTGTTTTGACCTCATTCTCACAATTTCTTAGATAGCATTTTTGAGTGTGAAGTTGTTTTTCTTATACATCTCTCAATAACTCTGCAGTGTCCTTGGATACCTAGGCTCCCTAACTGAAAAAGTCCTATGGGAGATGTTTCCACACAATTTTCTCCTTTGGGATTTCACCAAAGCAAAGAGAGGTTGCAGATCCCTAGGAAAATGAGAAATTAAAAGCCAGACATTCACACACTTTCTTCAATTACTTCAGCAGAAGAATCTTATGACCCACTCAATATTACTATCCACGTACTGAAATCATTGATTGTATTAGTGTGGCCATTGGATATTAGGGCAGGGGTCTCCAACCCCTGGTCCGTAGACTGGCACCGGACCTCGGAATGCCAGAAACCGGGCTGTGCAAACGAGCAAAGCCCCATCCATGGGATGCAGGCAGCACGTGAAATCACTCCCCGTCCAGTCCAGGGGCCACTGTATTAAAGCATTTAGTACAGTGTAATTTCACCTTACAGCATCTTCCTACAAATACACTTAGGGAGAAGGGGCGTTGGTCTTACCTGATACACTCCTCCTCGTAGGGTGGAGATAGCATGCAGGCATGGGAATTACCTCGTCCTCCTAGCCAATAGGACTGAGTCTTTACAGAGTATTTAACCCACCTCTGCGCCAGGATACCCAGCTTTCTCGAAGGCCGAAGACAGACTCGACGTGTGGTGACAGATAGAATAGTAAAAACAGATAGTAAACAAGGAAAACACAAGGTAGAAATTAACAGAGAAAAGGCCAGGCCCAGGGTGGGGCTGGATGCTATCTCCACCCCATGAGAAGGAGCGTATCAGGTAAGA
>JANHFT010003066.1:34889-47006 GCA_032467955.1 Pseudoxenodon macrops | reverse complement strand
CTGTGTAAAGTGTAAAAGCTCGCCCACCCAGTCACCTGACCTCCAAGCCACGTCCACAAAATAAGCCACGGCCACAGAACCGGTAGGGAAATTTTTTAGATTTCACCCCTGAATGCAAAGCATCTAACTCGACTTTATTATTTTATAATTGGTGACAAAAGGATGAACTAAGGATAAATAAATAACACACGTGACTCAGTCACACACAAATACCCCCTTCAAACATTTACCTTTTTGTATCATTTAATTAATTAAAAATATTAATAGCCCAGGAGAGTTTGTGACAAGGTACAATCCATAAAACAAACAAGTGCAACAGAAAACAGTGAACGAAATGAACAATATAAAGTTGATAAACAAGAATCTAAGAAGTGAGGGGGTGGTCAGACTGCAGAAGCCAAGTCTTGAATGAAAGTGAGAAAAAAAGTCTTTACTTGTAGTCAAAGAGCAGATGATGCCAATGCGAACCTGGATTTTAATGGAGGAACATTTTGTTTGAGAAGGCCAGAAGCTAACAGGTTTCCTCCTTCATCACCATGTCTCACAGCTTGATAGTTATTATTCCTTTTAAACTAAAACTTTAGGTTTCACATAAATTTCACCCACTAGCAGCATATTGTTTATATTAATAAAGTTTCTGGCTATAATAGAAACAAAGGTAGATACATATAGGGGACATCATTCCACTTTTAATGTTGGTAATTTGACAACACAGTTTATCATTTAGTAGCTGTTAATGAGCCATTACAAACAATGCAGAATTGCATTGAGAAAGGGGAGGTGCTGACTGGCCTACATGAAAAACAAAATCCATTTTAGATTATGTTCTTGCTCTTTATGTTTATGCTTTTAACACTTTTAATACAGTTTTTGTATTATTTTATTACTTATATAATTTTATTTCTTGATTGGGAGCTTTCCAAAGTTTGGTATAAGTTAGACAGTTATATAAATGTTTTAAATAAACAAAAATAACAGGCTCTTTGCTTTTTAAAATAGATCTGTGCACACAGCAGTGAAGGAATGAAGGTTGGCTTAATTTCTCTCTCTCTCAAATCTCTACTTTAATATCAGCTGAGGAAAAAGCTGCTTATGGCTAAAATATAGAAAAATATTTATATCTGAAAAATATAAATGGAATGGAATATAAATATAATCACTGTTATTACTTTTTAGAAATAGTTAACAAGACAAAATATGATGGATATTGTGAAATACTTTGCTGCTATTATTTTATAATGATCATTTTTTGCTAGAAGCTTAATTTGATTGCAAATTTGTCAAATTCTTTTCATATCAGTTTTGTTTGAAAATTTTCAACAGAATACATGATGTTCATAAAGAGTGGTCAAATTTATGCGATATTTAATTTAAATACTGTAACTTACTTGAATGATAGATTCCTTATTAAACTCTTAAAATGACAAATAACATAATAACATTCTTGTTATGTAATCATCATCAGGTTTTGCTACCTAATTTGCAACCCTCATAGGGGCCTGCTATGCTGGGGGTGACAATTTAGAGAAGATTATCTTGATTTTTAACTTTTAATTTCTCTATTCAGTTTTTTAAATTGTAATTGTTTTTTAGCATTTTTTTAAATATATTGTAAGCTGCCCAGTGAGAGTCATAGCAATTATTTAAATTACTTAAATAAATAAAAAATGCACTCAATGTGATTAAGAAATCTGAATAGTCCCAACACATTGTGAGAATTTATTTCTGTGAATTTAACTACTTTCCCCCACCATACCTAAAGATTGTGTCACCTAGAAGACCTTGAGTCATTCCACATATAGTATCTGTGATTCATTTTTAACAATTTTTAACAATCCTTCTGAATAAAATAAAAGAGTTTTTCTTTCAAAAGAAATCTTCTTCTTGACTAGTACCCAGTTAATTGATATTACTAGGATATTCCCAACTGATTATGGCTTTTTGACCCATAGAGCAGAGGTGAGATTCAAGTTGTGACAAGCAGTCAAATGAAATCATTACTACTGAACCTTATTTGCTTCTTCCTAAAATTGCAACAAAATGTTATGGAGATTCTAGAAGGCCATTGGTCAGCAAGTAATTTCACCGTGCTACTCCAGCTATAGCAAAACAAAATATCTCTTTTCTGTCTTCTTAAGGTCAGTCAGATTTTTGTTGCCCAAATTTAGTAGCCCTAGGCTATACTTTGAGCAATAGTAACAAGCTCAAATAATAATTTTTTATTACGTATTTGTTCTAATTTAATTTTTAAAATTTGTAATCATTTTATTAAACATTATAATGTAAAAATAAAAATAAATAAATAATAAAAATAAGAAAGAAATTTCAGAAAAGAAATACAAATAGAAAAGAAAAAATGAGACTATACAATAAATAATAAAAATAAAATAAATATATAAACAACTCCTCACTTATCATTCATATAATCAATTTTAATAAATTACCACATTTTATTAAAATGTAAAATAATATCTTCTTCCCATATCTCATCTTCCATTTATAAACAAATCTTTAAAAGTTTGTCATCAGTCCTTTGTCATCAGTTCTGATCAGCAATGATATATTAAAGATGTAATACATCTATTTCAGCCTTGATCAAATAAACCAACTCTCAGACCTCTTATCCCTTTGAGATAAGAAGTAAATTCCTGCTTTGCTTCTCAGGAATGGCGAACTGGAACAGGGCTCGACACCAACTTCATATTTCTTCCTTTTACTTTTAACAATCTTGAAATAATATCCTAGAACTTGGTCTGTTTTCATTTTTTGTCTCTTTTCACAAACTTCTTCAAAAATCTAGTAGGTGCCATTTGTAAGTCTGATGTAGAAGAATTATTCAGGTCATTATTTTGATTTGTCATTTGAATAATTATTTTAAAATAGCAGTCAGTCTCATTTATCCAAAATCTTTATACCATTTTTCCCATATCACTCTTATAACCTATTAGTTTTAGATCCACTTTCATATCAGTCTATCCTGTTAGTAAAACTTGTTCCTTTTCCATAACTGTTAAACAGAGTCCATCAATAATGGTGGGCACTGTTAAAATTAACTTCTGGGTCCATTGTTCAGATCATTTCATATGTTCAATGTTAAATAATTTTGCTCCATTTGGTATTAGTTACATTTAAGTACTTTTCTCCTTAACTTATTTCCTTCTTATTCCCTCTAGCTCCATTGTATTTTTTTAAATTCAAAACAATAGCATTTTCCCACAGACAGGATAATTATAATTAATTAAAATCTCATTTCAAATTCACTTGGATCCTTACTCCATGTGTAACATTTAAAAATCAACATTTAAATTGCCCTTTTGCTATTTATTTAAAAAAGTGAAATTCTTAAACTTACATTTAAAACTTATTTTGCTAAGGATTGAAGTAAACCCATTCAGTACTATTCATTTTTGTCAATCCAAAGGTTCTTAATAGTTGACAAGCAATTAAAAAGTAAATTCCAAAAATAATTAAAAATGATGGTTGACGCACTCTATGTCCATATAGGTTATATTATAGCTGTAAACATGATTAAAATCCATTTATATTCAGCTGCCCAACTTATAAATTGACCACAAAACTTTCAGTTCTTGCAATCTACTCATGACAAGTAGCTTACCATAGACAAATGGGGATCTTACAATCTCTATTTTTTCTAGAGAGACATTGCTAGCCACAATTTGCCTTCTGGCCACAATGCCATCCCCATCCTTCACAGGTATCCTACACAGTTCACCAGAACCAGAAGTGAATTTTGTTTTGTTTTCTATGTTTTGTTTGCATGTGTGTGTGTATGTGTTTGTATGTGACATTTTCCTTGCATGCTGTTGATTCATGAGTGATTAGAGAAAATCCATTGCAGAGTTTGCATAAAATATAAGTGCTAGATTGTTAGATTAGGATTGAATGTTTCATTTATTCATCATTCAGTCATTCATTCAAGTTTCATTTAATGAATGCAACTTTCAGTTTATCACTATGCACAGATTAATCATGGTGATGATGACTTCTATTCATCATGATTGTCTCTGTTTAACATAAAACGGACCTAGAAGAAATGCCTTCTCCATGATGGCTTCGTCTCTGTGGAACATTATCTCTGGAGAGTTAAGATTGGCCCTCACTTTGATATTCTTTCACAAAGTCCTAATGACACAATTCTGCCAATGGACCTGGAGACACAAAAATGATATGGTGTCCATCAAGTGACTCATCTGATTGTTGTTATCATAGGAGTCTTACTTTTTGTATTGGAATTTTAGCCTTGGAAGCTTTCTGGAGTCATTGTAAATTGGGTGATCATATACATTTTCTAAAATAAATAAATAGTGAAATCAAAAGATTTGTAAAGCAAGGATCAGAAACTTGCTCATACTAGTACTGAATCCACTCGAATCCATTTAGATCCAAAAGTATCATCTTACCTAGTTGGACTTTATGCAAGTGCATATTATATGACTCATATTTTCACCTAAAATATTAACTAATCAATTTGTCAGCCTCCATGTGGGATGATTTAAAAACTTCTGTTTGACAGTTAACAAAGACAATGTAAATTTGGAAATATTTTAATGATTTATTAGGAAAAGAAACAGCAAACTGACTGATGATATGTAGAAGAAAAATATCCTTTTTCACACCAGGAGGAAGAATATGTATATTTGTAACAAGACAAATTGCTTATTTGGCAGAAATATGGGGTCTATCTATACATCTTGTTTTTATTAAGCCACAAGTGAAATAATTCATCAAAGCAAGCAGCCTTGATTTTATAGGAAATTTCACATTTGTATAGGAAATATCCCGCATATATTTTATTTTAATAACTTTCAAATTGTTTCTTCTTTTGAATAAAATAACCAAGACTCATATGATTACAAATAATAAATTACATACTCACATTTATTTAACTTTAAAAAAAGAATCTGATGAGTATTCCATGGAGAGATAAGAAAACAAATAGCTCACAGGAAAAAAAAGCAATTCAGAGTTCTCACTCAAAGTCAAATGACCATGCTCAAATTATCAGCCATTCCCTTTCCCTGCATATTTTTCCTTCAGTGGCCTATTTCATGTCCAGCTGCTTCACTGATTTGCATACAATTAAATTGGCACCTGTGAACTGAAATGGGCAAAATATCACTTCTGATTTGTTAAACAGTTTTGTCTCAAGACATTTTGCTAGTTGAAAGGAGCCCATAACTACTCTAGCATAGACATGTCAAGGAACTGTCCATTTGGAAACCAATTCTTGACCCAGATATTTATAACTGTGGATGGGAAAAGGTACATGACTTTGACTGGCATATTTGAAGTTACATTCCATAATGGAAGAAAAGCGAAGACAAAAATGGTTTGGCTATAAAATAATATACCTGATTAAGAGTAGCTTAATGAAAAGACCAAAATAAAGAATGGTTGCACTTATTACTACTATTATTGGTAGTAACAGCATTATTAGTATTGGTATTATGGTTTGTCGCACAGTCAACAAGATGTTCAGACTGAATTTGGCATTTTTCTCTACTTGTTGAATTCTTTCTAAGAACCTGGGTAGGCAGATCTAGATATTTTTTGTGTTAAAGATATTGTTGTTGGGATGAGTAAAGCCACCTTTTGCAATTGATTGATGGTGTATTTGTCATTGCTGATAGTGTTTGTGTGGTGCTTCAGTTGGTTTGAGATTCCACCCAAGGCACCTATTACTATTGGCACTACCTTTTGGTTCCTCCTGCCACAGTCATTCTATTTCTATTGGCAAGTATTTCTATTTTGTGATCTTCTCTGGGTCAAGAATTGGTGTCTGAATAGACAGTTCTCTCCACTCTGCTCTTCTGCTGTCTTCAGGTACTGTCCCTATCCATTTTTTTCCTGATCAAGATTAGTTAAGTTTGGGGTATTTTGTGGCAGGTGCCTGCCTGTTTGAATTCTAAAGTCCCACAGTGATTTAGCTTCTTCATTGTCTACGACTTTCTCTATTTGATGGTCTCACTAGTCCTTGCTTGCAGACAAATGATATTTCTTGCAGATCTTCCAATGCAGCATTATTGCTACTTTGTCATGCAGTTGCTTGTAGTCAATATGTGCACTCTTCTTGGAGCAGCTAATGAGGTGGTCCACTGTTTCTTCAGCTTCTTTGCATAAGCAGCATTTGCTATCGTTGTCTTCTTAATTCTGGCTTTGGATGCATTTGTTCTTAAAGCTTGGTCTTGTGCAGCCTGAATTATCCTCTCTGTGCCTTTCTTCAACATTCTTAATCAATGCCCATTTTTAATGTATTGACCATGTAATGCTTTGTCTTCCAATCTCGCTTTTCTGTTCTTCATTTGGTTTTTCTTGTATGTCAGTTTGGTCTTCCCAGCACTCAGCAGGCATTCTTGATATCTTCAGTGCATCTTCTTCCCTATCCTTATATATCACATATTCCTCCAATGCTCTTCCTTCCTTCTCTTTTCCAATAAACTCAAGGCTATATTGTCATTTATTGGAACTACCTAAAAGTTACCATATTTTGAGAATTCTAAATTGTCATGATTTAGATTAATTTTCATTAATGTTATTGAACCTTTAAACATTTTATTTAATTTGTTAAGCATGAGTAGAAAAGTATGTAAATTCAAAAGAAAAGCCCAGGTATCAGGCTAATAAATATTGTAGGCCCAAATTCATAAATAGCAATAGTAATAGCACTTAGACTTATACACCACTTCATAGTGCTTTACAGACCTCTCTAAGTTGTTTATAGAGTCAGCATATTGCCTCCAACAATCTAGGTCCCCACTTTATTGACCTTGGAAAGATGGACGGTTGAGTCAACCATGAGCCAGTAAGAATCGAACTGCTGGCAGTTGACAGAATTAGCTTGGAATACTGCATTCTAACTACTACCCCTATGGAACCCAAGTAATGGGTTGCTTATTGACCTGAAATAATGGTACTACATTTTTTTCAGTCTAATTATCTCCAGGAATTAAATGTCTTGATGTATTTTTTAGACTGAATCTAGAAGAAAGAGGAAAAAGTAACACAAGGTTTTACCACAAAGGATTATCCTAGTTAAGTAAGTAAGTATATAACATTAAGTAAGTATATAAGTATATATAAGTAAGTATAACAATTTTTAAATAGCAACCTTAGAGATAAATGAAAAGGATGAAAGTCAGAATTGTTCATACTGATTTAGGACTTTTAAATTATTTAATTTAATGTACTTATTTTCAAGATTTATAAGGCTACGCAACTCAAACAAACTCTGCTGGCATATGAATAAAGGTAAACAATAAATCAAAAAGGAAAGAAAGAAAATGATCATCATATAATAAAACCCCACTATAATATGTAAATTCAAAAAAATAAAATGGTGACCAGCCTGCAACAGAATTATTTAACTCTCAATTCATCTCACTATATAAAAATGCTGACCAGATAGATTTTCTGTCACAAAGTACAATGTTGAAAGGATTAAGTTTGATATGTTTTCATTCTACTCTCATATCAAACTAGCCATTTCCTTGTTGGACTGTCAACCATTTGATCATTTTACCTGTCCTCATTCCACATCTGCCAGCACTTAAGGCTTTTCTTTCCTTTTATGAAGAAGCTGATGATCTGGACTTGACTCGGTCACCTCAAATTCACAGGATTTTCAAGTGACAGTCTGTAAGTGATATAACAAAACCAATCTGTTCTAAATGGAATGTTTCCCAACAGAGATAAAACCCTATCTTCGTTTTTTTTCCTGTACAAGCTACACAGATAGAATTTGATGCACACAGTTACAAAATATAGCAAATAAGGAGGAAAACATATTATTTATAAATCATAAAATCAATTGCTACAATGTAACATATAATCATCTAAGAGAATGATAATTACGTGAAAGACAGATGAGTGTTCTGATTAGATTTTAAAATACCCACCTGGCAATGAACAAATACAACTGATATTAAATATGTGACTTGTGATTTCTTTCATTCTGATATTGCAGAGAGTACCATATATCACTTAAAGAACACAACAAAACAAGCAAAATAAATAACATGTCTAATTCTAGTTCAGCTAAGAAGAAAATTAATTCTGCGCATATTTCCATAACTGGAATGATATTTTAGTATGATATTTAAATACTGTATGCATTTAATTTTTTGGGGGGAAAAAGAGAAATAGGTAATTGTAAAGTCTCCCTCCCAGCCACAATTTTCTCTGTTCAGTTGAAAATGTTATTACTAGTTTCCCACTGAAAGGTTAGCATGTCAACATTTTTGCAATGAGGTAGTTTTTCTTATATGTTGTACGCATAGTTGTTACTATCTGCAATAGAGGGAAAGAGTAAATGCAATACAAACCATACCTGTACAAATGTAAAAGATATTAAGGTTGCTTGTATGCAACAATTTCATCTACCCCACCCTGCACGAAAGCAAAAGAAAATAAATTGCTTTAACCATCCTCAATCCACTCTCTCAACATTGATCAAAGTTACTGAAGCTTACCCTGTATGACTTCAGGTGCTTTGGAGAATAGCTTGACTCCCTCTTCTTTCTGGCAGCCCCTGAAATATTGGAACACTGCTATAATATCACACCTAATCCTTCTTTTCATTAAACTAGACATAGCCAGTTCCTGCAACTGTTCTTTATATGTTTTAGCCTCCAGTCTCCTAATCATCTTTTTTACTCTTCTCTGCACTTTTTCTAGAGTCTCAACATCTTTTTAATATTGTGGCAATTAAAACTGGATGCAGTATTCCAAGTATGGAATACTTCCAAGGCATTATCAGCACTTCATGGGATCTTGATTCTATCACTCTGTTAATGCAGCATTGGCTTTTTTGGCAGCTGCAGCATACTGCTGGCTCACGTTTAAATTATTGTGCACTAGGACTCCAAGATCCCTCTCATAATTACTACTGTTGAGCCAGATAAGACCTATACTATATAGATTAGTTTTTCTTGCCTAAATGTAGAATCTTACTTTTTTCACCATTACATTTCATTTGTTAGATAGAGCCCACTGTTCAATCTGTCAATTTCCTTCTGTATTTATTGGAAACAATTGCAAGAATCTTCAGACAGCAAATTCTTCAACCACAGCATATTTTAAAGTTTAATCAGCACTGATATGCATTTGTCTTCTCATATAAATGTGAATATCTTCCCTTTGTAGTCTAAGGATCCTGTGGGTAGGGTGCTCATCAATTGGGCAACGTGCACAGGTGCTGGCACAAGTCAAGAAGATTATGTGCAGGTTCCGGATATGTGTGGGGTTATAGAAAATGCAAAGGGAGCTAACACTCAAAGCTTGCCTGGGTTGCTTAGGTATGTAGAAGAAGTCCTATGTGGGTCAGAAATGGCACATGATGGTCAGAAATGGTGCATGTCAGGAAGGGTCTGGGGTTGTGCAGGTTGGGGAAGATTCATGGGGTGGGGTGGAAAAGTGCATGGGGATTCATAACAGGTACATGTTTTTGAAAAAGCACAAGTAGGCATTGCTAGTCAAGGGGAAAACATGGGAATGTGCAAGAATTACTACATAGGTTGGGAAAGGTGGGCGGCCTTAAGGTGCCAGTCTATAGCATATTTCTCAAGTGATATTCCTTCTCTATTTATAGGATTTACAGGTTCTCTGTTTATAGAACATTCTCATATTCCGGTTGCCAAACTCAGGTGCCTAATTGCTTTATCTGGGCAGCTAAAATAACCTTCACAACCTGGATCAACCTGTTGGGATTACATGTTATATTATTAGTATATATTACTAGCATTCTGAGCTCATCCTTCTGAGACTCCTTCCAGCCCCACAATCAGAGAGAGACACACACACACAGAGAGAGCACTATGATAGGACAGGACAGCACAGGAAAAGAACATAGGATTTCCATTTGAAAAGCTCAGGTTCCAAGTAAAGTAATTACAGATTTCAAAATCTCATGTTATTCTCTCATTTTAAAAACTTATTAAGATTCATGGCCATGTAGTCCCTATGATCATACAGTTTAGGGGAGAGAAAGGCGAAGCAATAATTGTTTGGGGGGAAAGCTAGATACTGAAGACCTTAATAATTATGCACCTATTATCCTGCTTTAATCATTAGAGTATAATTACATGAATTAATACAAGGACATATGAAATCAATCTTTGCATCTCAGGTGTTTAATTTAGCTTAATATTTATTGTAATTCTTTACATTCAAGCTGTGGTCATATAGTATTTTGTCATGTTACTTGCATCAAATCTGCAGAAAAGTAATTAATATAAGAATCACAGTGATTGCTGATTCAGCCTGGCTAGGTTGCTCAGTGGCTAAGACACTGAGCTTGTCAATCAGGAAGGTTGCAGTTTGGCAGTTTGAATCCCTAGTATAGGTCTCCTGTGTGAGTAGGGGGTTGGACTAGATGACCTTCAAGGTCCCTTCCAACTTTGTTATTGTTAGCAGTGGATTGGATTGGTTAACAATTAAATTGCAAGCAAACCTCACATATTTTTCATTAAATACAGATCAATTATTTACACTATTTAAATATACTAACTATATAGTTTAGTTTTATGCTTATTGCTGTATCAATTTACTTTACAGTGATTTAAGAACATTCTCAATTAAAATCTTTTCAAATGTTACTTATTGTAAAGAAACCACATTGGCAGAGTTATTTTCAACTTTGTAAATGTAGTTGATCTGCTTCGAGACATTTGCACCAAGTGAAAATAGTTGGTTTTCATGATTATTTTGCACAGGAAATTGTGTGAAGCTGTTTTGATCAAATGCACATTTTTGATACAAAGTTCTCAAATCTAATGTTGCAAGGGAAAGGCTAAAGGCATTTACATTTAAATGCACTCCAGCTTGAATTAAATCCCAATTTAAGTCCTGCCAACAAAATTGAGTTTATATGTATAGAAAAAGTCAGCCTGATAGATTGACAATCATGTACGATGCATATGACTTTGAATTTGATGCTGGTTAATTCTCTCCGAATAGGCAGATAATTATAAGTTACTTACCAAAGCCTTAGGCACTTGAATGCTGTTATTTATTTTAAAAGTTACTAAATTGAATTTCCCAGGTTTGGGATGAAAAAAGCAGCATTTGATTTTGTGCTCAAATAAGCTCATGAGATAAAAGAAATAACACCAGTACATACATAACATCTACCAAAACAGCAGAAGTGAACATTTAGAGTAGCAATTCTGAAAGGCAAACTCACAAATGAGAACAGGCATGGGGAAGTTTCTCCAGTGAAGAGTCTGATTTATCCCCTGGGTGACAAACGGAGCGAAGTTCATTGAAGACGCTCCCTCCCTGGCAAGTCCACAAGACACTCACCCCTGGAGATAAATCAGACACTTTGCTGGAGAAACTGCCCCATGCCAGTCCAGGCTTCCTAAATCTCTTTCTCCCCAGATCCTCCCCCTTGCAAATAAAGCCCAAACTGATGCAAACGCTGCCTCCAGCCATCTCTTTGTCCTGGTGAAACTCCTCTTTGAAAGGATGATCTGCAGGTGTGTGTGTGTGGGGGAGATATCCTGCACATCAGCAACAGCATCTCTTCACAAGGCTTCTTCTGATGTCCCAGGTGTATGGATTTCCATTCTTTCCTTTCCTGGAATTGCCTGTGGTGACTGTCACTATTAGGTAAGAAGAGCACGGGGCATGTGGGGTGCGTTGCTTGGCCTCCAGCTTCTTTTGCAGCTGCAATTGACTGCAAAAGCAGCTGAGCTTACTGGAGGAAGCGGCCTGAGTTGCACCCATGAATCAGCTGTTTTGTGAATGGAACGGCTCAGCTGATCTGGTTAAGGGTCCGAGAAGCCCTGAGGTGATGGGGAAGGGAAGGCTGCCTCCTCTGCTGACCATGCCCACCCCAGAGGTGGGTTCCTACTGGTTTGGACTGGTTCTATAGAGTAGGTAGTAAGCCACTGGTGACTTCACAGAACTGGTTCTGGTCCATGGTGGCGCCATCTTTTTAAAAATAAATAAATTTGAAAACATTTTTTAATTTTTTTTCTGGTTTTTTCTTCTTCTGTGCATGCGCATAAGCCAAGTTTCTGGCATTGCACCATTCATCGCCATCTTTTTTTGGCCTTTTATTTTGGATTTTTTGGGAATCTTTTTGTACTGGGCCAC
>JANHFT010003066.1:4884-21171 GCA_032467955.1 Pseudoxenodon macrops | reverse complement strand
AGAAGACCTCCAAGGTCTCTTCCAACTCTGTTATTCTATTCTATTCTATTCTATTATGTTCTGTTCTGTTCTGTTCTGTTCCGTTCTATTCTATATCCTAAACTGTCAGCTGATAGAAACAAGCATATGGGAAATAATTAGATATTTATCTTAAATAAGCAGTTTGATGGAAAGAGCCATCATTTAGAAGATATTATTTTGAAGCTATTAAAAAACTTCTAAGATGAGATGAAATTGAAATAAACTTTTGGGTAAAATATCTAATTTGCTCTATTTTTCTGGAGATTTTGAGTTCAAATAATAGATTTATTGGCTTCAAATGGCGTGAGCTATTTAGCAATAGCAATAGCACTTAGATTTATATACCACTTTACATTGCTTTAAAGCCCTATCCAAGCGATTTTACAGAGTCCGCATATCACCCCAACAATTTGGGTCCTCATTTTTCCCACCTTGGAAGGTGAGATTTGAACTGCAAAATTGCAGGCAGCCTGTAGGCAGCAGAAGTAGCCTGCAGTACCGCAGTGTAACCACTGTGTCACCATAGCTCATTTTGTTATACTTGTGTGTTTATATGCAGGAGTACGGTAATGCACACACATTAATTAATCCACATAGTTTATAAAATAAAATAACATGAATAACTATGTTATTACTCTAAACATAAATCGTATTTTTATGGAAAGATGATACAGCACTATCATCTTTCTTTACATTTAAAGAACATGTATGCTAATAAAAATCCCATGCCAACTAATAACAGAAATGCTTTAGACTGGAACAAGCAAGCATACATTGTAAAAACATGTTAGAATATAGGTACACTGAGATAAATATATGAAAAGGAAGATAATACTAATGTGAAACATGTTTTTGTTTACAGGATCTTACTTTTGAATGTCTTGCAGTTCACCTCTTATTCATTTAATATACAATGCTGCTATGAACATTATAGTTATTATGATAGCAGCAATTCATATTGGCAATTGTCATTGTCATTGTTTAGAATTAAGCAAAAGTTAATTTCACAGCTTTTATAATTATAACAGAATTTAAATTGTGTTTTCATTCATCAAAATAGGTTTTATAACATTCAGCTAGGCTGTTTGGAAAGTCATTTCTGAGTCAGGTTTCATTTTTATAGACTTTACCTTTACCATTCAAATATGGTATTTCTTTTTCAACACCATAATCCCCAAACAGCTTTAGAAAACCATTGGTTTATCCCCATTTTATGGTATCCCAATATGAAGGTACTGAAATTATCTGTTAATGTGAATGCATGCCTTTTTTTCTTTAAAAAAAAACCTCAAACAAGTACAGGTATATTACCTAATTCCAATTTAATTTCAAAGGAACATGATATAGTACTACAAAATTGTGTGGTACGATAAAGCAAAAAACAAATTCTAAATTTTGTTATTGTTTTTTTCCTCAAGTATTATTTCAGAACTCAAATTGATGTGGACATCCCTTTACACAATGAAATATTACTGTGTTGTCAAGGTGAATTTGTGCATGTTCAGTGACACTCTTTAATGGAATCAGAAAACATTGTTCTGTATAAGGGATGACTTCTACAGAAGGGATATTCATGGGATAACTACCTACCTAGTCTGTGCAAATGTTTGAAATAAAAGGTTTGGAATATACAGAAGTACAGATAATATACCATGTTTTGAACTGAGGTTGCTGTGCACGCACACACAGATAGAGACAGACAACAGCAGTTGCTGAAAAATCTACATAAAAATGGAAAAATGTGTTTTGTATTTATTTATTTTCCCAACTCATTTACATTTTTATCCTATCTATTCTATTGATACTAAAAAAAAGCAATTGGCTTAAGAATTCAAAAAGAGGGTTCTATGCATTCTGAAGAATATATCTTGAACAATGCGCATAGTATAACTACAAAGCATAATTTAAAATATACACATATATACTATCATCAATCAGATATCCTATCCCTTTTTTAAAAAAGTTATTTATTTTTCAGAAACCTGAGAGTTCAATTAAATATAGCAGACGATGCTCCTTATTTTAGATGACATGGAATGATGAAAGTATAGAATTCATTGTTGTTTTATAGAGTGCATTAAAGCAAACAGACACAAAATCTCTGTTTTGGTCCTTTAAAAAGAAATGATTTATTCTAGTTCTTGGTTTCCAGCCTCTTTGTTGGCTCTGTTATTCTTTTAGCTGCTGGAAAAGTACAGCATTCAGAAGAAAGAAGCATCCCTCATTAAATGCTAACAGAATTAATTGGTGGCAATGACTACATTAAAATCACAATGAATCATTAGTCAACCATTCATCCAGAAAATGCATAATAAAAATAATGAAATAAACACTTTCACTCTCATTACAAAGGCAGGAGGTTATCACACCCTGTTGCTTTTATTAAGAGTGGTCTCTAAATTAGTCTTTTCATTTTTAACTTTTAAAAACTAAAAGTTCCCGTTATTTTAATTCTATGCTACTTTACAAATTAGTTTTCAATGTTTAGACCCAAATCAGAAATAACATAAGAGTAGGCCAGTTATGTAGGAAAGGGCTATGTGCAAGGAAGCATATCCTGAAAATTGCCAATCTATGCTGGGATTTATAGCAACTACTTCAAGAGCTCTTCAGTTTTGGTGAGGCCTCCCAATTGCCAAATAGAATAAAATGATCCAGGGGAAGATACCTTGTTGTTTTCTCAGAGAAAATCTTGCTTCAGTTTAACCCTAGAAGACACACTATATGATATGCTATATTGAAAGAGGATGGGTAGAATTAGATATCTTGATGGATTGCTAGATTTTACATTAGAGCTATTAGATCCAGCTTCTTGGCAGTGCTTAAATTTCTGAAGTTTGCAAAATAAGGAAGCTAGCTGCAATAAAAAGATAAAATTCCAAATAATATCATATGAATAAGTAGTATTTTTAAAAAAAAGGATATGTTGAATTCAGTTTTTCACAAATATTTGCTTTGTAAAAAGAAGTTATTCAGTTGGATACTGTATTATTATTGATTTTATAGGTTACATTGTCAGTTTTACATGAATTTCCTACATCTGGAACAAGCTAAAGAAATATAGGTACCTAGAATTAGTCACAGAATTCTTGCTAACTGATAATAGTCTGAAACTATTTCTGCTGTATTTTTTCATATCTTTATATTTTCTTTCACCAATATTGAATTACTTTGAAAATCAGGTGAAGGACATGAAATATTTAATCTCATGATACCATGTCTGGATATAAACCAATTGCATCTATTACTAAATATATTTTCAGATATTTATGACAATATGTTATTATCAGAAAAGCTATCACACCTAGGTAAAACCCAAGAAGATTGTGATACATATAAAAAATTGACTCTTGACTAAGGGAATGCTGAAAAATGAAATATGACATTCAATATAATACCAGAAGCAAAAGTGATGCATGATAAAAATGATAACTAAAAATAGTGTCTTCTGCACCAAATAATAAGTGTATCAGTTTGAAAAGTCACTGTTTAAATGTATATTCTTGAAATTAATTTTATAAGCACAAAGCTGATACCTGTAATAAATGCAAATCTCTTGCTATCTTTTGCCATTCAGAATTTATTTAGATTGAGTGAAAAGTGGGTTAGTCAAAAAGTAGCATTTTGTTGGAAGAGCCTGCTTCCAAATTCGGAACATTTATTAAACAAAATCTGCAATATTGCATAAATTATATGTATGAAAGTAATCCCCTAAGCCAAATAAGTCAATATTCAACTATCTGCTATATTAAAGTCTGGGAATATTTCATATCTACATGATCTTCAATTAATTCTCTTCCCCCACAGACAATATTTTAAAGATTATTTGAAAATGGTGCTAAGAAAATGTATATATTCATTTATTTTGGATACATCAGCTTCTCAATCTTTTTTACACATTAATTTACATTTAGTTTTGTATAAAATGTTTAAGTACACATTACCTTATATAACTTTGTTGATTATTTTACTTCTTTGAATACTTTTACATTCCCTAATATTTACATATAACTAACTGATAAATAATTTCCTTGATACAAATTATATCTCTTACACATCATTGTGTAAAGTATGAAATGATGTAGATTAAAATGGACTCACAAATTTATTTCCTATTGCTAAGTGGAATATAATAATATTGTTATTCTATTACAGCATCATCAAGGCTCCGAATTTTCCCCATTGATAGATAACAGCAGCTGAAAGTAGAAGAATATACAGTATTAAATGAGGTCAAAATAAGAAGTAGGAAAGATTTTTCTCATGTTTTTTGTTTGTGATTCTTCTAAGCAAAGGAAATGATATTGAAAGCATTAATGACAAAACTCTCTTTCTACACTTAATACCAGAGGTGGGTTCCTACCAGTTTGGACCGGTTCTACTGAGTACGTAGTAGGCTGCTGGTGACGTTATGGAGCCACTTCTGCTCCATGGGCGCCTCCATCTTTTTTTATTTCTTTTTGGAAAAATTAAAAAAATGATTTTTTCCAGGTTTTTTCTTCTGTACATGCGCAGAATCTGAGTTTTTGGCACTGCGCATGCATCACCATCTTGTTTTTGGTCCTTTTTTTGGAATCTTTTGGGGTTTTTTTTCTACTGTGCATGCCAACGAGGCGCGCGTGCCCCCACGAGCGGATGCCCGCCCACACGGCATGCCCACATGGTGTGGGAGGCAAAGAACCAGTGACGAGGTAAATTAGA
The DNA here is from genome assembly GCA_032467955.1 of Pseudoxenodon macrops. Taxonomy (NCBI): domain Eukaryota; kingdom Metazoa; phylum Chordata; class Lepidosauria; order Squamata; family Pseudoxenodontidae; genus Pseudoxenodon; species Pseudoxenodon macrops. The sequence continues at coordinate 16,449 of JANHFT010003066.1, read as the reverse complement.
ACCCTCCCCTGCTTAATACTATCATATCAGTAACATGTATTTTACACATATAGGACAGTTCTACCTTCATCAGAATCAGTACAAAATTGCCAATAAAATAAAATGTCTTGAGAAACAAAGCTATTTCAAAATAAGTCCAAAGGTTCTATTTACTTTAAGACCAATCTTTTAAAGTCAGAAAGGGCATTAGTAGCTTCTGAGCTGTGTACAACACGTCTCTTGAGCTTTGTAGTGTACACTTGCTAAATTTTCTTTTTTCTTTTCCTGCTATTTTTATCTCTTACACATATACACACATACACAAAAGGACAGAAATAGATGTGATAAATCTTCACATCACTGAAAGATATTGTATCAATATACATGTTCATCCCGCTATAGAAAAAAAAATCAAGTTAGCCCATGTGACAAAACAGTTTGTTTTACATCTGTTTTAAACTGACTTTAGATAGAATAGGAAGAATCTGGGACAGAGAAAGAAAAATGAGCTGCGTTTTTGCTTTTTTTGCTTGGAGGTCTACATCTATGCAACTTGGAATCTTCTGAAGCTAGAATTAGTAGAGGAAGACAGGTGATATAGAAATGTGAAAGCTAAAACAATGAACATTAATTAATTAATTATAGGGAAATCCTCCAGGATCATGATAAACAGAATGAATGTGGATTTAAAACCATAGAATCTACCTTCTTAATAAAGAAGATTTACTATTCTATGCCAGTCTCCTTTCACATCCAAATGCAAGCAGCTTTCAGTTTTTGAGATCATTTTTAAGGGAATTCTTGAAACCATTCCAATTTTAATTATTAATTCAAAATTTTGGCAGAACATGAAGAAACTCTTTCATGCAAATATCAGGATGTATCTACTACTGGGAGGAGGAGGAAGGAGGAGAAAAAGCAGGGGGAGATTTTAAAAGCTCATTTTTAGAAAATTCACTTTTCCTTGAGATTTTCAGTGAAATACTGCTTCATACTGGAATCTCTGAAATAATTATCGCTAATAATTTCTTTCTTTTTAAAAATTGAAATCATTTGGATGTCCTAATAATAATGTTTTCCCCTCAATTAACAGTTATTTTATAGTGGATTTCTATTACATAGCTGTATATTTATAAGACATTGAAAAATGAATCAGGTGTAGAGAAAACTATGAAATCCTTGAAAATAATGTTGGTGTTTCTTTCCTTAGTTTTTGTTTGGTAAACAGGAGCATGGTAAATTCTATCTAGTGTCAAATCACCAGCTATCTAAACCATGCTTTGGCATAAACTGCATGTAGAATAAAATTCCCCATCTGCTCCTGGATGCCATTTCCAATCTTTTGTTCAATGATTTTTCAATGACTTCAGGCATACATTTTCCAAAAACTGATCAGATTGACAATAGTTGATTTATACTTGCACAGACAGACTTTGCATCATTTGGAAAATCCAGCAAGCAAACACAAACAGCAACCATTTATTCAACTGTTATTGCAGTTGCATCTCTCTGAGAATGAGAAATGATGAATTGTGCCCTGAATTTGGTATAAGGCTTACAATTTTCAACATATTGCCAATGTCCAGTAGTTTTAGAAAATCAATTAAATTTTAGAGCTGAAAAGAAGCTTAGGAATTGAGTTTAAATGAAGTGTCTCAGTGAAATTTGATACTATTTACAAAAAGCTGTATGGAATTTTCAAATATATTCAGTGAAATATTCCTATAAAGATAGTGGTTTATCTCTCTTTTCTTCATGCTTTAAATGTGTAGATGGCAGAAATGTAGACTTTCCAACATAAAGGTGATCCCTCAAATAATCTTCCTATGCCATGTAGGACTTCAAAAGTCCTAACCAACACTGTAAACTGGATTTGAAAGCAAATCAATGAAACACAAAACTGCCCATGTCACTGCATTTTTCCTAAGCTGAAGCTTCAAAATATTCTTCAAAAGCAATTCCACATGGAGTACATTCTAGTAATCTTTTAGGAGTGATTAGGGAATGAATGACTGAGACTAGGGCGTCTCCTTCCAATTATGAATAAAACTGGTACATAGCAGGAAATTCTGGAAAGGCTCGTCTAGTCATGATCTCTTGTTCCAAATTAACATTGAGCAGAACTGACCTTAGAAGAAGGAAGTGAATCAGATCAATACAATGCCATCCATTTCCAACCCTGAAGTAGTCCAGAAGGAAATGATGGCCAATTGTATTAAAAGCTACTAAAAGGTCAGGTAGAACAAGGATGGAAGCCCTACCCCATTCTACTCCTAACACAGGTTATCCAAAAGCATAACCAATGCCATTTCCATTTCATGATTATTTCTAAATCCTTACTGGAAATGGTTCAGATAATCCACTTCATTCAGAATTTTCTAAGCTGTTGTGTAAGTACTTTCTATACAATAGTTCTAAGAAAGGGAAGATGGATAGCAGATAAAAATTGTCCAGTATGTGGGATTCAGTGATAGTTTATTGAGGAGAAAGTGAACCAATGCCTTGCTTCCCTCAAGAATGAATGCCAGAACCTACCCACATATCTCTTGCCAGTTTTGCCAGCAACAAGGGGCCTGGATCTAAAGAGCAGGTGGCTAGGTTTACAGTTATAAGGATTTTGCCCACATCCTCAAGTCCAATAGGTTCAAAACATTCTCAGAAAACAGCACAAGACCTCACCAAGGCATGACCACAGATTCTATAGGAATACTAGTGTCCAGCTGAGATTTGTTGGGTATATTTGTCCAAAAATGATTAAGGAAAGCAAATAGAATGTTGAAAATACCTTGGGGATAAGAGATGTTTTTATAACCAATCTTTGCAAATGGTCACATTTTCCATGACATGTAGTTTATGAATGGATAAGTTCTGTTTGGCAGCTAGTTTATATCTACAATAGTTTTCAAACCTCCAGTTGGCCTCTCCAAAATTTGCACTACTGCATCAATGCACCGTATGAATATTTGTATATTTAAGTTTGCATATTCAGTCTGTAGACTGAATGGATAGTTGATACAAGTGACTTACAGTTATTTGTTTACACACAGCTGTCTGAAAATAGAATAATATAGGATGAAAATCAATAAGTTCTGGTCCTGGGTCACTTTTCAGGCTTTTATCTATTTCCTTCTTGTGTATATATTTTAGAAAAGTGACACAGACTGATTCCTGATATAACCAGTGACCACATTTTTTTCTTTTTCTTTTTGTCTTTGATTTCTTTTTTAAAAAACACATTAATATTTGCAACTGCCTTATTTGCATATTCCACATTTACACACTATACATGCACCTTTTGAGAACAAAACTTGTCACAGTTTAAGAAATGTGCATTTTATAATGCTCAAAATTTTGGAGTCTATAAGTTTGGGATGTTTGTATATTTATACAAACCGTCTGACCTGAAGAATTATTAAAGGTCTCCTAAAGGTGACATCTTGGAAATACATGGTGAATAATATATATTTTTCTTTTCAAGAAAGCAATAAAATGTAGAGTTATTATTCAAACCATTATCATGTTAGGGAAAATGCAGTTTATTCTAATAAAATACTTTGCTTCAAATATTCTGCAGGAGAATCATAAACATTGACAAGAATGCTTTATTTGTCTCAAGTGTCCAAACAAGCAATGAAGAAAATCTATTTGGCTAAACAAAGAACAGATGGTAAGTAATGGGAAAACATTAAACTGAGTACACTCAGAGTCACCAAATAAAAAAAAGTGCCAGGTTGCATTTCCTTCAGTTTTGATAACGCAACCATGTTTAGAAAAGAAATGATCACTGGAGAATAAGACAAACTCCCAGACCATTTCTTTTAATTACCGGCATGGTCTTATTGTAAACAGAAAAGTAAAAGACAGTAAAGTTTAACATTTACAGGGGAGAAATATCATTTCTCAGTTTCTTCATTTCTTCTTTTCCTAAAACCCTTGTGAGTTGTTGAACTTCAGATGGATTTATTCTGTACTTTAAATAGCAAACATTGAACTATATTAACCCAGAAAAGCCTAGTGCTCAATACTGTAATGGACTAAGTGTTGAGAAGAGGATACAAGCTACACTACACAAGAAAACAAACCAGACAATAGATTGCTTGGGATTGTAACAGGCCAGCAATTCCATTTTTCCCCCTTACTTCTCATATTTTTATTATTCAACAGAATGTTAGGAAGAACTTTGGGACTCTATCTGTCTGCCATCACCACAAAAATGTCTAAAAATTGGACACAGATCAATCAAATGTGATTCTGGGAGAGACGACAACCCAAAAAAGGAGCAGGTTGAAGCCAAAACTAAGGGGGAAATCGATATATTTTCTAAAAGCACTTTTGTAGGAGATGCAGTTGGGTATCAAATTACAGGGTCACTAAGTCCATCATTCTAAGTAAATGCCCTCATCCTTACTTGCCATGTGACCCAAAATTGTTAAGGAATTGGAAAGAATTCTAAAAACACATTTTGCATCATTACCTTAACGGATTTATTTTGCAATACTCCAATGCCTTTTCAATATTTCCCACTGATTTTTAAAACTATCCTGTTTGGATATAATTGAAACTGGTTTAAATAATCAAATAGTATATTATACTAGATATCTACCTACCAGCTCAGAAATTACTATTATATTTAGTGAGGATTAAAAACATAAACAAGTCTCTTTCAAGATGAGCTCAGATAAGTGACATATATCACTGAATTCAATACCCACTGAACTCAGTATGCCTTAGTTCTTATTAGAAATAGCAATAACACTTAGACTTATGTACCACTTCACAGTGCTTTAGAGCCTTTTCTAAGCGGTTTTATAGAGTCAGCATATTGTCCCCAACAATCTGGGTCCTCATTTTACCAAACTCAGAAGGATGGAAGAGTGAGTCAACCTTGAGCCTGGTGAGATTTGAATTGCCAAATTGCAGGCAGCTGGCAGGCAGCAGAAGTAGCCTGCAGTACTGCACTCTAACCAGTGTGCCACCACGGCTCTTATTGTAAAGACATTGTAAAGATTACAGATAAACAGCCTACACAAATGTCTTACATATTCTCAAACATGGATGGTTTTAATGCATCACTTTTTCTTTTGTCCTTTCAGTTGTCAATTACAACAAGCCAATCTTGTTTTACTTTCCCTGGATTTTTCTGGTTATGGCATTCCTTAAAACTACATTGGGCAAGAAGGTATTTTTGATAAGTGGCTTTGGATAATGAAGGAAAACGTTTGGAAAGTGCAACCCTAAACTAAGAGAACACAATTTCCCTTAGTATTTGGGCCCTGCTGGACTGTGTGCCTTGTTGACGACCAGGGCCTATTCTGGGAAGGCATTTTGTGGTGCAAAGAGATTTGCTACTCACTGGCAAGTCTTTATAAACATTTTTTGCCTGTTAAATGCCTTGAAATTCACCCCTTCAAAAAAATAATTTTAACATATAATGATTCTTCTGTATTGTGTGAATGCCAATGAGCCACAATCCCCATGTTTCCTGCTAAGAGTTTTAAACAAAACAGTTGATTTGGGTGCATGTGATATGCACATACACTGGGAGTTGGAAATAACTCAGTAAAAGAATCTAGAGACTGTCTACAGACTTATTTCTGTTATCTTTTTTATTCCTGCATTTTCCTTCCGGTATGTATCGCTTTTGGGCATAATGTATTATGCATACAGTGTCTTTTTGGGCTTAGCATTACAAAAACTGCAACCCAAATCCACTTCCACTGATTTGCTTTTGATTACTCTTTTTTTTTCCTAATTAGTATAAAACACCTGTGTTGGCATTTAGGGCTACAAATCTAGGGGAAGGAGGTAACTTTCAAATCCCATTATTTAACCTCATAGAGCTGTAAAATGGCATTTTATTACAGCATTTCTGGAATGTGGGATAATTGCATAATATTGAGGAATACAAAATTTCAGAACTATTAGCTAATCTCGGGATGAGTTTTGTAGGTTGTCAGTGTCTTTTTAATTTATTTTTATTACACTTTCTCTTTGCACATATCTATTACACATTTACCATCTGTGACAATCATACAACTAGAATCAGTATTCGATACATTCTATACATTCTATTTACAAATATTCTACTTCTTTATATATATTTCAATTTCTTACTTCTATTATCTATCCATTCATACCATTTCTCCCATGCCGCATAATGTTCCGAGTCATCCTTTCCCTTTAACTCTAATGTGACTTTATCCATTTCCAAGCAATCAAATATTTTTTGAATTACTAACCCCTCTGGCGGTATACTATCTTTCTTCCAATACTGTGCAAAGGCAATCCTTGTCACCGTTATTATATGTAACATCAAATACTTAATTTTTCTATTATATTTCGCCTTAATTATCCCCAGGAGAAACAATTCCGGTTTAAATTCAATTTGACACTTAGTTAACTCTGTGAACTAAGGTCAGAGTCAACTTGGTTAACACTGTTAACTTAGGTTGTCAGTGTCTTAAATGTGGTTAAGAATCATGTTTTTCTACAGGTGCCCATTTTTCATTCTAAAAGGGTGGCCTTGCATATATCCAGTAGCAATAATAATATTTTGATCTTCTATAAAGTGATCTCACATTATTAAAACAATTTAGAATGGTTCTTACAAAAATTGGAATAATATACTGGGCTTGACTATTTACTGCAAAAATATGTTGCCGCCCCACTAAAGAAACTATTAAAGGATTAGCATTATATAAAAATCAGAAGTATTTCAGGGGAAAAACAAGATACTGATTTATGTGTAAAGGTCTTGATAGCCCTAGAAAGCCACACATATGTGAATTCAGCCACTATAATTTACAGGAAGAAAGTTAGTCTATGATCAAAGCATAAACTTTTGTGAATTAAACCTCACTTCCTCAGATGCATGGAATGGCTAAACTGACAATATTTTAATTGAGTTAATATGGAGGGGGAAGAGAGGGTATGTGTGAGAAAGATTACCTTATCAATTGTGGTGTGCTAAAAATGTGCAGTAACCCACAAAAACTTTCTGAGGTTGCCCGAAATCTTCCCATATGTTAAGCTTTGGAGACTTAACATGTTATTTTGCTTCTTCTTATAGCAAGGAAAATCACAGAACTGGGAATTGGTTTTGCCACCAATTCAAGCAATATGCTTTAGGAGCAGCAGCAATTTGTCCGATGGCCACATGTAAGTTGTGGATTATCTTAAGTTGCAGATCCTTATAACTATGTTTTTAGAACTGGGCTGTATTTAATTTCATGGGGAGGTTGAGAGGAGGAGGAAAGTGAAATGAAATTCTTGAAATTTTGGAATCCTCTGGTTTTATAGCAAATACAGAAGAAAGCATTGCGGAATCAGGTCACTGAACCCCAAAAATAGAATTCTTAGGTGTTCTGAGTAGGTTTCTCTCTCCTACCTTCACCTTTGAAAATATGAACTCTGGAAATTGCTGGATCTGAAAGCTGAATACACTGGCCCACCTCTTTACCAGTGGTGGCTAGAAATAACATCTGCTTATGAAAGAGGGAGATAAAACCACACGGCCCAGCCTTGCCATGTTAAGCCCTGTGGCTGGCCAGATACAGTGGAGCCCTTACCAATCACAGCATACCCCCAGTCAAGGGCTCTATTTCTGGGCTGAGGGTAGTTGCAGAGAACAGGTTGCCCTGTAATTATCATTTTGTTTAGCAAACCGCCAAGCCGGTCATTTGCAACTGCCTGATGCTTAATTCCCCATGGAGAGAAAAAAAACCTAAGGCATCCCATCGTCAAGCCACCTCCCGCTTTAGATGTAGCTGAGCCCTTGGAGAAACCGTTCTCCTCTCTCTGTGTGCACGCTTGGCCCCTTTAGAACGGAACCATGTCGATTGCGCACACGGCTGGCAATTACATGCTCTCGGATGCACTGCTTCCAGACCCAAACAGGTCCAGGGCAAAAGGGCTTCACTTGGAGCTGCCATGCGATCGCATCATGAAGTTTGTCACAGTGGGGCTGCCGCTCTTTTTGGTGTCTCTCATGTTTGCCCAGGAATTCTCCACTGGTAGGTCAATTTATTATTCTTTAAAGAGGGGGGCGGTTGAACATGTTGTTACTCAAAAGCCTTCCAAGGGGCTGAGGGAAAAGCAAGCAAAAGGGGCAAGGAAAACAAATTGCATTTTTTTTTTTAATGAGTTTACTGCAAGCTCAGTATGCTAACTTGAAACAGACTTTGGTATTGGATTTAGCATTTGCAAAACCAATCCAGGAGTTTCCTATCTGAAGCCGTGGAAATGGTCTCTCTGGGTTCGCTGTGGGACTTCAATAAATATAGGATTGAACTATGAAGCGTATTTTAATACATAAAATGCAAAATCTCCTCTGAACTTTAAAATTGTGACATTAAGACGTTTTACTTTTAGCAGGCAGTGATGAAGAAAACATGTCAATCATCAGCCTGAGTGATGTTTTTATATAGGGAAATTAGCCGTTTCAGAGACACTGTTAAAAATTATTCTGTTTATAGATGGTTCTCCAACCAACCAAGGGGAAGTTCTGAGATCACAGTTCCAACCGATTTAGAGAATATCACGTCGGAGTAGCCTGGAGAAATCCAGCTTCAAATTTTCACTCAGCCATGAAGTTCATTGGGTGCCTTCAAACAATCACTGCTACTATCTTTCAGTGAGACTTTTGTGATGCAAGGGCTGAATCTATATAGTTATCTTTCAAAAGAGACACTGGAATACATCCAGCTGTTTCTTTCTCAAAATAACTCCCATTAAGTTTGGTAGCTGCAATTCTAGGTATTTTTCCTTGGAAACAAGCCCCATTAAACACCGCAAAAAGGATAAGTCAGAATAACCAGCATTACACTGAATAAGGGAGGATATGAAGGTACCCATTGCAGAAGCAACAGTGTCTCGTTTGATAGCATGTACCCAAAACAGGATGATCTGTGTGTGGCTTTGCAGAAATCTGACATTGGTTAGATGAGGTTTCATGGCTGCAATTCTCAGCCTGCCTCAGGAATTTATTTCTGGAAAAAGAATGTCTGTGTGAGGTTTAGTCGATCCAGATGGAATAAACAAAACTTATTTCTCTCTTTGGCTTGCCTCAAAGCTTGTAAAATATTTTTAGGGATAGATTTTTTTCTTTTTTTTAGCGCACCCAGCCTACAGAGATGATGAACAGAAAGAGTTTACAACAACCGCCACAGCAAGGACAGCATAATGGGCCCAATTTCTTAATTAGTTAAAAAAAATGGGGAGCACTTTGATGCCGAATGCTGGCTTAGAGGGATTAAGGTTGGGCAAGGACCGTCCTTGCTGGGGGTGGTTCAAAACATAGCAGGGAAGCTCTCTGTTTTTACTACAGTAGAGGAAGCACTTGGATGTAGCTGTGTTAGGAAGAAGGATGGAGATGAATATGGTTCTCTTTCTATGATAGGATCCCAAATCAGTTGCTTCTCTCCTAGCAACTTCACAACAGAGCAGTCTCGTTTTGTTGATACCGTGTGTTGGGACTCCTTACTTCGCTACGATTCTGAACCTGCAAGAGATGCGCCATCCAATTCCCTCTGGATCTTCAAGGTATTGGGGTGGAGAAGGTGGTCATCCGTTATCTCTTGGGCGCACACCAGAGGTGGGTTCCTACCGGTTCGGACCAGTTCTAATGAGTAGGTAGTAGGCCGCAGGTGGCATCACGGAGCCAGTTCTGCTGCTCCGTGGGCGCCACCATCTTTTGGGGATTTTTTTTTTTTGTGAGGAAATTTTTTTTCCTCGGACTTTTTTCTTCTGCGCATGCACCGAAGACAAATTTCCGGCACTGCGCATGCGTCGCCATCTTGTTTTCGGCCTTTTTTGGGGGGGTTTTCTACTGCACATGCACGCGTGCACAAGGTGCGCGCCCACATGGCAAGGGAGGCAGCGAACCGCCGGCAAGATAAGTTAGAACCCACCCCTGGTGCACACTATGTGGGTCTCAAGGCAAAATTTATAGTAGTGTACCCCAATGTATCTCAACGTTGACCACTTTAAGAAGGGTGGACTCTGGGAGTTTAAGTCCACCCCTCTTAAAGTGACCAAGGTTGAGAAACACTGTTCCACCCTTCAACTGACCACAGTACTCTCTTCTCATTCATGTTTTCCTAGATCTTCCCATATTCTTTGCTGGTCATCGCAGTTGCCATGTACCTGCCTTATCTGCTGTGGAAGTATGCAGCTGCCCCCTCCCTCAACTGCGACTTGTTCTTCATCATTGATGAACTAGATAAATCCTACAACCGTTCCATCCGCTTGGTGCAATACATGGTGAAGCTCCAGCAATCGGAGGAGGATCCAGAGGATTTCTGGGAGGAGCTTGACCTGTAAGTGACAAGACGGATGTGTGATCTGCATGCTAAATTTCTATTCCCGTTCCCAGAATTTTCACTTGCAAAACCACAGGTAACAGGAAAGCACTGCATTGTAAATTTCTCCCTGCAATCGTATATAGCAGTGGCTCTCCTTGGGGTTATTCCTCCTGAATCTCCAGGTCTGTCCTCTTCTGGGTTGGTTGTTTTTAAACCCCACACATGGAAAAAGTAGCAACATCACTAGAAGAGTTCTAGCTTAATTCTTATTTTTGTTTGTTTCTTCCCCTCCCCTCCCCAAGGGCTCGCAGTGAGAGGTACTTTGAGTTCCCTCTCCTGGAGAGGTACCTGACTTGCAAGCAACGTTCCCATTACTTGATCATCATTTACGTATTGCGGAATCTCTTCCTCCTCTTTCTACTGGCTGTCAGCTGCCTCTACTTGGGATACTGTCACCTGCAGGTCTTTTTCCACGATAAATTCAGATGTTCAATCAAGGCAGGGCTTCTAGAAGAATCTCATGTTCCAGATTGGATTCCTTGCAAGCTGGTTTCCTTCTCCGTTTTCCAAGTTACCAGCATCTGCCTTGGGTCTGTATACGTCCTTCTGGGCCCAGTTGTCCTCTACCACCTGCTTCAGCTGTGTCAGTGGGACAAGCGGCTTCTGTCCATTTATGAAATGCTGCCGGCATTTGATCTCCTCAGCAAGAAAATGCTGACTTGCCCATTTAATGACCTCAACATCATCTTGCTCTTCCTGCGGGCCAACATCTCGGAGGTCAAGTCTTTCAGTAGACTGAGCGTACTGAGTACCCTCAAGGATGTTTCACCCAACAAAGAAAGCATAGACACAGTTGTAGATTTTATGACCCTCCTTGCTGGCCTGCAGCTAGCAAAGCCAAAGCATAATTCCAATGGCAACGAGAATTTGCTCCGTCTTGAGAATGAAGCTGGTAAGTAACACTCACTGAAAGCTGTGCTGAAATCTGCTGGTTTCTCGGGTTTTTTTTTTTTTCTTTTACTGCACAAAATATATTTCTTGATACTCTAGTTCAGTGTTGGCGAACCTTTTCAACATCAAGTGCTGAAACGGGAGCACAAGTGCGTGCATGGGGGAGTGTCAGAAACTTGAAGAGCAGTTCCCCGGCACATATGCATGTGCTGGGAACGCGCTCTCCTTAAAACAGTCACACTCGCCAGTTGCCTCAAACCTTAAACAAACTGAAAATAAATAAAAATAAAAGACTTTAAACTGCCAAACACTATCTGAAAACCTTGAAGAACAA